>SNQJ01S0041606.1:51293-85213 GCA_010110895.2 Picea sitchensis | reverse complement strand
AAAATGTGGTGTGATAAAGAGTTAGAGGAAAAAAGAAAATTAAGGTATTATAAAGATGTAATCAACCCTAATCTAGAAGATCAAAATTATCTGTCTATTTTTCCAAGTGTAAAGAAAAAAATAAGCATTGCTAAAATAAGAACAAATTCTCACGAGCTCCATAGTGAAACTGGGCATTGGTCAATTCCTAAAACGCCATGGGATGAAAGAGTGTGTCACATTTGTGACACTAAGCAGGTTGAAAAAACACTTTCTCTTAGATTGTGTAGCCTATACCCATATTAGATCTCATTTTCAAAATATTGATCACACTACCAACCTTCCTAACCTCTTAATTCAACAAAAGTATGGCGATCTTGGAAAGCTTCTCTTAATGCTTTTCGAGCACAGAAACAAAATTCTAAAGAATCACAAGTAATCACTTACCCTCTTAAGGTCTGATAGACCAATTAGGTCTTAGTGGACGTTAATCATCATCATCATCATGTCAATTTTAATTTTATATTTATATTATTTTTCCATCAAAATCATATTTTATTTCATTCTCTTACACATGGATTATATTATTTTATATACCATATATTAAATAGATGATACAATATATTTATCTTCTTAGTATGTAAAGCATGGATAGAGTTCATTATATTATTTTATTCACAACATATTAAGTAGATGATATAACATATTCACCTTCCCACTATGTAGGGAATCTATACACTTCAAAGAAGGCTTGTAATTTTTTGTGGAGTAAACCCAATACCCAATTTGTAGCTTTCTCCCACATAATGAATACAATGACCGCTCCCTAAATTCAAATCCCTACTTCAATACCCAATGCCATCAATGATATTTTTTCATCCACATGAGTTAACCATTACTGTTCCTACCACTATTGTCTTCTATTGGTGGTATTTTAGTATTATTGCATGGATCTAAAGGACACCCCCATAAGCATTTATTCCATTTAAATGATGTTGCATTGAAAGTGGAAATTGTGTCCCCATTGGGATTGGATCACATAGGTTATTATATGAAACATCTAGAACCTCCAACATTGATAGCTTAAAGAGCTCTTGAGGAATCCATCCACTTAAATTATTTTTGGCCACATCTGACTATTCCAAAGTAGATATCTCACTTGGAGATGGAGGTATGTGTCCTTCAAAATGGCTCTGAGATAAATTCAACAATCACATGTTGCTCAAACTTCCTATCTTTGGCAGTATTTCTCCTACAAGATTGTTGATTGACAAGTGAAATATTGTGTTTGTTGCGAGAAAATATTCTAGAGTATACTTAATGACAATGGAAAATTGTACTTGAATATCATCATTGACTTTTGAAGATGCATTGACCTTATATCCTTGGATTCTTTGAAGATTAGTTGGTATACTTCCACTAAATTTATTTTTGGATAAATTGAACACCTCAAGTTGCAACTTGGCGAGACTTGTGATTGATTGAGGAATGCCACCATGAAGATTATTATATCCAATACTTAACACTCTTAAGTGTTGAAAGTGTGCAAGGTACTCATGAATCTCACCTTCTAATTGTTTTTTAATTAAATCCAACAACTCACATGAAGTATTGGGAGAGTCCTGGAAAATAGCTAGAGTGTGCTGAGAAGTAAGCCAAGGAATGTGGAAAGTGTATATTGCATAGATTCCCACTAAGTAAATTCTTTAATAGAAATAAACTTCCAAGTAAAACCATACCACTGATAGGAACTCTCCCCAAAAATAGTGTTACTAGATATATCTAAGTAAGAGAGAGACTTGAGCTTTCTTATGGTTCTAGGAATACTCCAAGAAATATTGTTACTAGATATATCTAAGTTAAAGAGAGCCTTGAGCTTTCCTATAATTTTAGGAATACTCCCAGAAATATTATGACTAGATATATCTATGAGAGACACTGAAGGAATATTATCAAAAATATTGTTACCACTCATATCTAGAGAAGTCACAAACTTTAGTTTACCTATGCTATGTGGAAATAGGGCCTGTTAAGTTATTTGAAGATAATATCAAGATCTTAAGGGATTGGAGCTTTTCTATTTCTATAGGAATTGTACCTATGATCTTGTTGTTATCGAGGTCAAGGAATGTAAGTTTGCTCAATCTTGTAATGGTTTTAGGAATGATCCCCATGATATTATTTGAAGAAAGATCTAGATAAAACCATAGATATTACCAGGATTAAAAGTGTACCTGTGATCTTGTTGTTATCGAGGTAAAGGAATGTAAGTTTGCTCAATCTTGTAATGGTTTTAGGAATGATCCCCATGATATTATTTGAAGAAAGATCTAGATACAACCATAAATATTACCAAGATTAAAAGAATACGAAAGTAGTTTGTAGTTACCATTATTATCAAACACAGACCAATCATCACCCTAATCAAATTACCTAATTGAGGTGGTATTCTCGCTGACAATAGGTTCCCCAAAATAAAGAAAGAACTTAGAGACGAGCAATTTCCTAGAAAATAAGGAATAATGCTCTCCAATTTCCTAGAGAATAAGGAATAATGCTCTCCAATTTGTTAAAACTGGCATCCAAGGTCTTCAACTTCTGTAGAACCCCAATTGAACTGGAATTTTTCCTCTGATATTGTTCCCACAAAAATCAATGTGTGATAGTTGGGTATAATTGTGAAGAGATGGAATTCTTCCAGTCAAGTGGTTAATTCTAAAGTTGATGTACAACACCTTATCATAATTGCCGAGAGCAGGAATTGATCCACTTAACTTGTTGACACCAAAGTCGATGTACAAAAGCTGAGTACAATTGTTGAAGTTGAAGTGAAATTAATCCATTCATTCACTTCATTCAAATCATGGATTAATTCAGATCTAAATCATCATAACCAGACTGAGGTTGAAGTGAAATTAAACCATCAGTCATGTGGTCATTAAGATGATCGATATCATACAAACCATCTTCCCGGTTCCAGCTTGAATGATTAGTAGTTGTTGCAGCAACAAGAGAGGTTGCCAAGATAACAAAGCTGCATACAAATTTCGGAAAGGCATATTTATTGTCTTTTCGTGAAAGGAATTTATAAACTATTTTGATATATTTGATTTAATTGTACCTGTTTTTTCTAAATATTTTTTTTATTGATAAATTTAAATTATTTAAAATATTTTTCTTTAAATGTTTTATTTTTATTAAAAAATTATGTTTATTAAATTTTTAATAAATTAGGTTAAAATACTTGTTAACATCTATGATGCTTATAATTAATTTTACATATGTGATTGGATAACAATATTGATGATGTTTATTGCAACTTTATAACAACACTCTCAACTTTATATAAACTTTAAAAAAATTAAAAATTAAAAATTAAATAGCAACCTTTTAGTATGAAAAAGAATAAGATTTATAAAAAAAATCATTGGAAAAGTATTTGATAGTCCCTAAAAACTATGAAAATAAATAATTACAAAGTCTTAATTAAAAAATTAAGAGATATTATATAAATAAAAAATAAAAGAAGGTTTTATAATATTTTAAATTTGATCTTAAAAATTTATTAAGATGAAATTTAACTCAAACAACTAAAAAAAATAATGTGATTGCCTTCAAGGATTGAAACTCACAATAAGATAAAAAATTAATAAAACATAAATTGTGTTTTAATATGCAAGCATTACATAGAGTAGCCTTCTTTTTTATAGATTAGTTAGATACAAAACAAGGTACAGATCCACTTTGTCTACATCTCCCTTTTTATTTTAGTATTATATTCTATTATTATTATTATTATCCATTGACTATGCAATGTTATTTATTATCCCCCGCTTCATGGTGTTTTGGTTTTTGTACCATTTCCTCATGGTTTAAGTGAGCAATGTGGTTGTTTCCCTCTCACTTTAAGAGACATGTTACAAGGATTGTTGATCCAAAAGTACCCACAAAGACACATTTTTTTGTAAGAATGTGGTCACAAAAGAATATGAAAAAGAAGATTTGGAGAAGACTTCCCAAAACAATAATACCCCCAACAACTTGAAGCCATTCTAGGTCTATGGAAAAAAGAAGGAAGACAATACAAAACTAGGTAGAATAGTCTCCATTTGATCTGGATTTATGAGCAGAATGAAATGAAACCACAGATTTATAATGTTAACACAGAGACATGGTGAACAATAATAGAGATACAATAAAACTTGACTTCTATTAAATAAGAAATATGCTAGAAAAATATAAAATGCAGACCGAAAACAAGCTTGCTAAAATGGTGGCAACTTATCTCTGAGAAGAGATGTGACAGCTACGCTCATTCGTAAAAAGATGAGTAGAATGAGGCTCTGAAGCCATTTTTACAATAAAGATGAATGGAAAAACCCTAGACATCCAAAAACCTAACCCTAGGAGATGAAGCGCCAAAATTCATGTGGGCCCTGTTGGGGTAAGTTAGTACATTAACTTCTCGGGGTCATAACTTTCATATGCGATCTCCGTTTAGGGCACACAATAGCTCGTAGGAAAGGTATTAACAAGGATATTCAAGGTGCCCGATCATGAAAAAATGTCGTTTAGGCCCTCAAACTAGCCCCAGAAGTTAAAAACTACTAAAAATAGTAAATTGCTAAAATTGCCAGAAAGTCGTTTTGAGCAAGTTGGAAAAGGTGGGTGGCCACCGATATCCACTTGGATCAATCCTCCCTCTTTAGGAAGAAATGGTCTCCATTGCGTTGAGTGCCTCCATCAGATGAGGAAATTTCTATTGAATTTGGCCTCGGGTGAGCCTCTTGCCTTGGTGCAGGAGCTGCCCTACTTTAACAACCTAATAAAGTTGGATCCTCTACTGGAAAGTGTCCTTGACCTATCTGTCCACGATCTGATCAGTGAATGCATGTTCCATGCAGTCAGGGTTGAGCTCTATTGGTGTCAACTATTCTCCTATCTCCTAGGTGTCCAATAATGGTGGAAAATAAGGCCGAAGGAGGTCCACATTGAACACTGGGTGCAAGCAAAGGAAGGGGGGTAGGTTGAGCTCAAAAGCATTGTCACCCATAGTGTTGGCAATGGTGTAAGGCCCATAATGGAGTGGACGAAGCTTTTGATGAGGCCTTGTAAGGCGTTCTTTCTGCAAGTGCAACCAAAATTTTGTCTCCCACCAGAAACTAGTGTGGCACCTAGTGTTGATCATGGCACTGCTTGTAATTGGCATTGGACTTCTGTAAACTATCCTTAACCTGTTGTAAGATATTTTGGATTTTCTCAATGAATCAAGTGGCTTTTCCAGCTGCAGTTGGAGCATGCGACGAGTCTTCCTTGGAAGTCGCAAGGGGTAGTGCAACATCCATGGGACCCAATGGTTGAAATATCAACCCTACCTGAAATGGGTTGTGTCTAGTTGAGCTATGTATGGATCTGTTGTAGTTGTACTGAACATAGGGAAGACTCTCATCCTAGGTGTGAGGGTGCTTGGAATTGTACATGCATAGGATGTGCATGGTCATCTGGTTGATGACCTCGTTTTGGCCATCCATCTGGGGGTGGAAGGCAATGGACTTGGTGAGCTTGGTGTCCAACAGTTACTAGAGGCTCGACCATAATGTGTTGAGGAACCGTCTATCCCGATATGAGATAATGGTTTGTGGGATCCCAAAGTGTACCCACACTTGTTCAAAGAAAATATTGGCAATTTCCTCCACCTTGATGCTCTTCTTGCAGGCGACCAAAATTGCCATCTTGGAAAAGCAATCAACAACCAAAAAAATACAGTCATTTCCCCACATGGTGGAAGGGAGGCCCAACATGTAGTCCATTGATATGGATTCCCAAGGCCTGTCAGGAGTAGGCAAAGGAGTGTACAAGGCTTGTTTCTTGATGGTTAGTTTGGCAATAGCGCGGGAAGTGTAGGACCAGATATACTTGTTGACATGGTGTCGAAGTTTCAGCCAGTAGAAATGTCGTTGCAACACTATCAATGTCTTTTCCACATCGAAGTGTCTTGCCACCCGACTATAGTGGGATTCCCAAATCATATTCACTCACTCGCTTGATGAAACTCAAAGATGGCCCATATGGCACAACAACCCATCATGAATATGGAAATTATTGACAGTTATGTTGGCGCCCAAAATATGTTCGGTGTTGGAAAAGTCAGGATCCTTCTCATAGAGGTGGGTCCACCCCAAATTCTCATCACTGCAAGATTCTAGCACTATGGTGAGTGTTGCGATTAGAGGTCAGTTGAGGCAATCAACGACTCGGTTGGTGCTTCTTGTTTTATACTTGATGTTGAGGTGGAACTATTTCAAATATGTGGACCACTTCTGATGGCGGTCATTCTACAATTTTCCTTGTGTCTACATGAACTATAATGGCTTATGATTAGTGTGGATGATTGTCTCCTTCTTGATAATGTAATTCCTCCACTGGTGGCAGGATTACACAATGGATTACATTTATTTGTTGTAAGTATAGTACTTATGGAAGAAATTTGATAGTGCCTCACTATGATAGGCCATGGGGTGGTTGTGTTGAGTGAGGACCGTGTCCACAACATAGTCTGAAGCATATGTTTTGATATCAAAGGGTTGTTGCAGGTCAGGTGATGAGAGCACTGGTGTTGAACACAAGTGTTTCTTCAGATTGTCGAATTCTTTCTGTTGGGACAGGCCCCAGACAAATTTTTTCTTACAACCACCTCTGGCTATTTGATTGAGGACCCATGCAATATGGGAGAATCCCAACACTAACCTATGATAGAAATTGGCAAGGCATAAGAAGCTTTGAAGCTCAATGAGCGGTGTTGGGGCTGGCCAATCACAGATGACTTGGATCTTGGCTGGATCAACATGCACACCATGTGCATCAATAATGTAGCCTAGGTACTGAACCCTGTCCATCCCGAAGGAGAATTTTTCCAAGTTGGCATATAGCTTGTGCTGCCCCAGAGTGTTCAAAACCTACTGAATATGCTGCAAGTGTTCTTCCTAAGTCTTGATGTAGATGAGGATGTCATCTAGATACACCACCAAAAAATAATTAGTGAAAGGCCGCAGGATATATTCCATCAACCTCGTGAAATTTGTTGGGGAATTTGTCAAACCAAAGGGCATGACCAGCCATTCATAAAGACCTTCTTTTGACTTGAAGGCAATTTTACATACATCTATCTGTTTTATTGGGACCTGATGGTATCCAGAATTCAGATCAATATTACTAAATTATTTGTCCCCCTTTAGCTGATCAAGGAGATTATTGATTTAGGGAATTAGGTACCAGTTCCTGACTGTGATTTTGTTTAGGGCATGATAATCAATGCATATTTGCCAAGTCCCGTCTTTCTTCTACACCAACATGATTGGGATTCCACAAGGTGATGATTTGGGTCGGATGTTCCCCTTGTAGAGAAGTTATTGGATCTAATGCTTGATCCCCTTATTTTCTAGTAGAGAGCGAATATAGACTAGCCCATTCGGTAGCAGTGCGCTGGGGGTCATATCAATGGGATACTTGACCTGACAATGGAGAGGTACTCTAGTAGGTGATGAGAAGATGTCTTTGTATTCTTCCACAACCTTATCCACTTTCTTCTGCTACATGGAGTGGTCAGTCGTTGAGGCCATGTATGTGGTTGCAACCTTTTGCTCACTGTGAGAGCGAATAACGAAGAATACAAACTTCTCATCCTAAGAAGTTACCTTCCTGCATTGTTTGGCAGAGATCAAGGAAATAGAACTAGGTGGGACTACCTTAGGTATCTTGTACAATTTCCTGTTCAAAGTAATAATAATACTACGAGGCCTAGACTCATATACAACATGACATTTCCATAAATAGGTTTGTCCCAAAAGAACATCACAAACTTCAAGGGGAGCAACATCACACAATACCTCATCTTTGAATGGATTGATGTCGTATGACATACGACATTGTTGGATGATGTGGAGATCACTTCCTTGATGGATCCATCTGATGGTGTAGGGTTGCAGGTGTGGTGTTGTCGGCAGGGCTAGCCTCTTGATGAACTTTGCTGAGATGAGGTTCTTCTGGCTACCATTATCAATGATAAAGTGCAGTGGAGTGCCTTTCACCCACATATGTAAATGAAATAGGCACTCACATTCCTCTATTTCATTAGGTTCACTGGTTTGGATCTTCGTGGTAGGAACGGTGGCACTTAGTTCTGTGTCAATGATCTATCTCCCCTTCTCTAGTTATGAATCAGAGTCGAAACCCGCATCTAATTCAGAGGATTTTACTTCAGCCACTAATGACTTCTTTGAGCGGAAATGGACAGTGTTATGCTAGGGGCTCTTATGGAAGTTGCACCACTTCCTGGTATCTTTCTTCGTCTTCCCATTGTCCTTGTTTATTTGCAGCTTGGACTGGTTGTCATGAGGTTGCCCATATTTGATCTCTCCTTTGTTCTGTGGGTTAGGGTTTCCCTTTCCCTACTTCTACTATGAGGGGTTCCTAGACCCAAACTGTAACATCTTTTGTTTAAGCTTCTTATCTATTTTGATGACATATCAATAGGCCATGCCTAAGGATGATATGTCCAAACAATCCATTTCTGTAGGATGTATCTATGCAGACCACTGTATTACTTGAGAACCAGATGTTGATCAGAATATTTGATACCCAACTTGGTGCGCAAGGTATGGAAGACATTGGTGAACTCTGGGATTGTTTGGTCTCTTTCTTACCACAATGTGGTCCATCTTGTATATAACTTCCAACAGGGTAGTATTGTTCCTTAATAGCATCCCTAAAGGAATCCCAAGTGGGTGCAACTGCAAATAATGTGGATCCTTCTGTTTCGTTTGTCTCACAGAAAGTCTCCCACCAATCTTTGACATGGGGGACGTCCTTGAGGAGTGCAAATATAATATTTTATCTATCAGAAAAGTTGTGGACATAAAAATACCCTTCTAGAAGGTTTAACCATTTATATATGACATATGCATATATTTGACCTTCAAATATAGGAATATCAAAATTGATCTGTACCTTCAAGGGTGTGGTGCTTTCTCTTGAGGTGAATGTGTCGCTTGTCGACAACTATCGAAGGATTTGTGTGAATCTGTCCATCATCTCCTTTCTCTGTCACTCATGGGATTCCTTGAGCAACATTTTGAAAGGATATCATGTCCCGTCGTCTTTATTTCCCCCCACCATGGGCGGTTTCTTAGGCGTGTGAGAGAAATTTTCCTCAAGAGAAACAAGCTCGAGACCCATCTCTCTATACCCTGACCGCATCGGGGACATGCATAAAAAAATCATAAGGAGCAGACTGCTCTGATACTACTGATCTAGATTTATGAGAGGAATGAAAAGAAACCACATATTTATAATGTTCACACAGAGACATAGTGAAAAATTACATAGATACAGTAAAACTTGACTTCTATTAAATAAAAAATATGTTGAAAATTGTAAAATGTAGACTGAAAACAAGCTTGCTAGAATGGTGGTAGCTTATCTCTGAGAAGAGATGTGACGGCTACGCTCATTCAAAATAAGATGAGTACAATGAGGGTATGAAGGCATTTTTACAATAAAGATGAATGGAAAAACCCTATATATCCAAAAACCTAACCCTAGGAGATGAAGCACCAAAATTCATGTGGGCCCCGTTGGGGTAAGTTAGTACATTAACTTCCCGGGGTCGCAACTTTTGCATACGATCTCTGTTTACGGCGTATGATATCTCGTTGGAAAGGTATTGATGAGGAAGTTCATTTAGGGGTGTCATTTAGACCCTTAATCTATCATTGAGGTTCCTGATCATGAAAAAAAATCATTTAGGCCCTCAAACTGGCTCAAGAAGTTAAAAACTGCTAAAAATAGTAAATTACCCAAATTACTAGAAAATTATTTTGAGCCAAATGGAAAAGGTGGGTGACAACTGATATCCGCCTGGATCACCATGTTTTACATTAATTCTTCTTCACTTAGTGCCTCTTCTTTTGGGTTGTCAATACATTCATCTATGCTTGCTAGCATATCTAATCGAGAGAATTTATGTGATCCCTTAAATGTTCTTCTGCAAACGTTCCTTCCATTTCAACATGATATCATGTAAATATCTCCTCAAGTTCAAATTTATTATCTAGCATGAGCTCATTTATTTTACTAACCTTTAACTCCTACACTCTTTGAACCTTCACCTCCTCTTGGTCAATATTTTCATAAGCATGCACTCTTGGGTTGTTGACTTCATTGACGGAAATTGAGATAGAAGACGTCACATGTTCAAATAATTTATTTTATGTATGAAGCTCTTGAAATCGAAAATGGAACTCCTCAAGCCTCTCTATTGATAGGTCTTATTTATCAACAATAGGGTTTAAGTTGGGACCCATGAGTTTGTCCCCATAGATTTGAGTAGTCTTCTATGGAACTTTAAAGAACTAAGAAAATATTGGCATCATTGATTGTGAAAACAATGTTGGAGACATTACATTATGATTTAGAACCCATTCATGGTTCGATAAATATGCTTCTAGGTGAGTAGCCTAGGCATTAGGAACTTCCTATGAAACCTTTCTCTACCTATCCTATTCGGACTTACCACTATCATGCTCAAATTTTGAAGTTAATATAAGTATCCAAATCGCATTCAAATGTTCTAAAATATTATTGTTTGTAGTGTATGTGGGTAAAGATTCAAGTTAGGATCTATATTTACAATCTTTGTGTATTTCTCCTGGAGATATTCACGAGGGGACGAATGCTAGAATGATGTATATTTATGTTTTCTTATGGGAACACTTGTAACATCATCATCAAATCATTGGATGGAACAATAAATTCAATCTTTTTAGACTTAGAAATTGAAAAAACCTCCTTCTGTGGATCCCAAACAATTTTTCTCACACTCTCTTCATTGACGATTTTCAAAGGAGGTTGGTTTTTAGAAATATTAGCTTTCCAACTCCCCCATTGGTCAGGTTATTGGAAACTTAGTTTATCCCCTTCTATTGAGTAACATTAGTAGTGTTTCATTTTAAGTTTGTCTTTACACCAATTATATTTGAAGAAATTATTTTGTTGAGCTGATAATAGTGTCATATTTGTGTTGGGAATGATGACAAGGGGCACACATATTTTCTATTCTATGGGTAATCTAGAGGTTGTATCCAAATATTCGACAACAATGGTTGCTGGAAGTGGTGAGGAAGTAGCTATACGTGTGATTTTACCTAGCTTACATTATAGGAAGGGGTACACCAATGCTAGATTTTGTATGGTGGAGTGTATGAGGCATCATATATAATGATGTAAATATTGCAATATTTAGGAAAATTCCAGGTTTGGATTTGATGGTCAAGAAATGATAACATGCTTCATATCATAGTTGTTCTAGGCTAAGAAATCATAATGATCATAGAGATTCAATATAGAGATGTTCATGCAAATAAATAATTGTTTTCATGAGCTTTCCATAATGTCAAAGTTCTTATCTACTTAATGTACTCAGTGGTTAGAGTAGCCATAGTGTTGGGAAAGGGGGTGCCACCACTATAATAAATATAGGTAAATGTTTCCCTATTATCTTCACTACAAATGTCAGACAAAGAAGAGCATGGGTCTTGTACTTTCCTTAGCTATGTATGCCAAGAATCCAAGAAAAAAAAATTGTTGTAGGGTGAGGGAATGGATCCCTTATGGTTGCCAAATAATGCAAGAGATCATATCCCTATAACAACTACAAAATTTTGAAGAAGGGAAAATATACCTTATGGAAGCTATAGAATCTATGAGAGAATAGCTTTGGTACCATTTGATATAGAATGAGATATTAAATTGATATAACAAAACTTGTATTCTATTTTTCAAGCATATGTTCTACATAGAGTAGCCTTCTTTTTAAAGGCTTGCTAGATACAAAACAAGGTAACGATTCATTTTGACTATGTCTCCCTCTTTGTTTTAATATTTTATTCTACTACTACTATTATCTAATAATTGCGCTATGTTATTTTTTACCCTCCACTTCTTCACGTCTCATTTCTATACCATGTTGGAATTAGTACCTTGAAAATATTTATGAATCCCCTAATGTTTTAAACAATATCCAAACCCTTATATTGCAAAATAAGGAAGACAGTGAGTTTGGAGTTGTTAAGTAGGGTTTTCCTTTAAGCTATGGATTTAAATCCTCATCATTCTATTTTTAAAAGAATGAAAAAAATAACCCCTTAAATTATAGGGCCATTATGATTAGTCCTATTCTAACAAAGTTGTATGAAAATAAAATCAAAAAAATATTAACATGTGGGTAGAAAGTTAAGGGAAAAAAGAAAAAGGTAAATTTGGTTTTAAAAGTAATTATTCAACCATGAACAACTTAGTTACTTCTAGGATTATTTTAATTGAATGTTGAAATAATATCAATCTCTTGTCGAGTGGTTTGTGTTGAGGGGTGTTTCCCCCCACCCAAAGTTGAGAGATGTTGCAACAAGGTTACATGAGAAAATTATTACAAAGTCTAGAAATAATGAGGGTTGGTTAAAATAAATTAATTGTAATATAGACCTTAAGCAAAGTTATGCCTTACTCCCTACCTCTTTTAACAATTACTTATAATAGTATTTTTAAATTTTTAAATTTATTAATAGTTTTAAATTAAATTAATTTACACAAATTTAATCGATTCCTCTGCATTGACAAGTGTAAAAACACTAAACTATATTAAAATTACTCACTTTTACCAACTCACTATTACTCAGAGGATTAATGATTTATTATTATATTAATAATTTTATTAATATTGATTTTTATTATATTATCAATATTTTTATTAAATCCATTTTCATATAAAATATATTAGTGTGTAAATCAGATTATTTAAATTTCTTTAAAATAACATTATTTGTTTGATGAAAGGGGTTTCTTTAAGGGTGAGTGAAAGCTAATGGTGTCTCTCATGACGCGTTAGTGGAAATGAAAACCTAGAAAACATTAATCCCTTAAATCAAAGGGATTATTCAAGATACTTTTATAATGAATTTGAATATGGTGTAAGAAGATGAAACATAGAAAATTGAATTAGTTTTTCAAATATACAACTTTTATCCATATACATTGCGAATAATTAGGTCAAATTTGTTTTTTTCTAAAAGTGGTATCTTATTTTTCCAACAACATATAAGGTATATGTTTTCGTTCATACAGGTGTTGAGTGTCTTAATGATGGAATATCATTCCAAAAAAATGTATACTTGAAGAGAGCCCGTTTTTCTTGTGCCATGTATTTTTTGGAAATTTTTAATATTAATATATATATATATTTTTTAATTATCAAAGTCAACATATGCCTGAAATTACCATGTCTTTTGTTCATGCAGGCTAAAAGGGTCTTAAAATGATCAAATTTTTTTTATTTTTTATATCGTAGGTATCAGTCTCATCTTGTGTTGAATATAACTCATTTGAGTAATGGTTAAGCCAATAAAAATTTATAACACAAATAAGACAGGTATGTATTCTAGGATTTTGATACATGTGAAGACAAAAATATATTAAAAATAGTAAACAATAATAATTAAAAAAAAATTATATATTTGAAATCGGCATAGTTGACTCAATCTATGCCTATAATTTCTTCGACAACTGAATTGTTTATCCTATAGAAAAATAATGTCAATGACAAAGATATAGAGGGGTATTCACAAAAATGGAGATTTTATGAATTTGCAGACCGAACCACTAGGTTTTTCAACCCGAACCTAAGTCTGATCCAACCAAGTCAGCATACACCTTGTCAATCCCACCCAAAAAAATTGAATTCAAATAAGCACGCACACGCTACAAGAACGTGTGTGTGCTCCTGTTTGTCTTGCTCTCTCCCCCCCTCACACTCTCATGCACTCTCTCTCTCCCCTCCTCATCCCTCTCTTCCCCCATGAAATTATCTCTGCTACATCTACCCCTCTCTCCTACATTTACCTCTCTCTCTATCCCCCTCTTTATTTTTCTCTCTCTCCCTCTCACACTCTCTATTACCTTACTATGCCTTTTTCTCTCTCCCTCCCACACACACTTTCTACCCCCTTCATTTTTTCTTAAATAATGTATAAAAAGAATTAATCAAGGAAGATTAGTGACATTAATAAAGTGTTACAACATTTATTCCAGCATATGGTGTATACTAATATAATAAAGTACTCAATTTCCATGGTTCAACTAAAAATAATTTGACTATTTAGTGGGATGTGATAAAATTTCATGTTGAGCTAAAGTAAATATAGGTTAATGGAGGCTCACATATCCCCTCAATAGAGCTTGTTAGGCTTGGATAATTCCATCAAAAGTTTGAATTGGAATTCTCCCACGTCATGTGGTAATTGAATTAAATATTTCAAGGAAAGAGCATGACTTGTAGTTGGACAAAAGCATACAATAATCTTCCAACAAAATAATAAGTGAAGTATTCTTCTATATTTCTCTCTCTAAATAAATTACATTAGACTTTTTGGATAAAACAGAGCTAAAGTGAATATAGGTTAATTGAGGCTCACCTATCCCCTCAATAGAGCTTGTTAGGCTTGGAAATTCCATCAAAAGTTTGAATTGGAATTCTCCCACCTCATGTGGTAATTGAACTAAATATTTCAAGGAAAGAGCATGACTTGTAGTTGGACAAAAGAATAAAATAATTCTTCCAACAAAATAATAAGTGAAGTGAAGTATTTTTCTATATTTCTCTCTCTAACTAAATTACATTAGACTTTTGGAATCAAAACATACAAAATGGAGAATGCCATAAGAGATGTTCTAACCCACTTTGCACATCCAATAGTAAATCACTACATAAGATATTCAACAATTTAGTATTCAAGTGCTCTACATATGATCGTGAGCTCTATGTCATTATTCAAGTAGTGTGTCAATGGGAGCATTATATCTTAGGAACAGATACAATCATCTACAATGAACACATAATGTTATAGCTTGTCTAGTTGTAAAAAACATGATATAGATCATTAGATAGTTGAATAGATCATTAGATAGTTGAAGTTGATGAGATAGATGTAGTAATTTACTAGGTCATTGAGTGTAAGAAAGGAAACAACAATATTTTTTCATATTTATTAAGCATGCCACCAATGAAATATTTATTGACAATATTCAACACATGTGATCACAATATAAATAACTAGTCACACCTCTACAATGACAAATTTATTCAATATGCACTCATATGGTAATGTCACAAAGCAAACTATCAAGTTCCAAATTTAAATGATTTGTTATATCTCCTAAATAAACTTTGTGTTCCTCAATGTAAGCATCACCAAAATCTAGTTTCAAATGCATAATTCTCAAAATTAGCATGTAAATTTTAGTGTCCAAAATACTATAGTGTTTCTACATAAATGTTTATTCGATCCCACCTAAGGTGTGACATGGAGCACTATATTTTTTCATGTGTTGTATTCACCATCAGTAAACCTCTTAAGAAAAATAGACATTGTACATACACTTGTTGATTCCTAACATACTTTGGGAGTCAATCTCCCTAGATTTCTCAGAGTTATTGCTAGCAAGTGCTAGCATAAAACCTTTTTTATAATATTGGATTGAATTTCTAAAAAGGCTATCTTAACACCAAGTTATAAGATAGACACAATATTAGCTATTGGTTGCTCATTAGTTTTGCATGCATGTGTTTTATTTGAACTCCCTACATCTATCATCTATGAATGAGA
The DNA here is from genome assembly GCA_010110895.2 of Picea sitchensis. Classification (NCBI taxonomy): domain Eukaryota; kingdom Viridiplantae; phylum Streptophyta; class Pinopsida; order Pinales; family Pinaceae; genus Picea; species Picea sitchensis. The sequence continues at coordinate 69,521 of SNQJ01S0041606.1, read as the reverse complement.
CTTTAAGTTCCTAACACATTCTATAAATCTCTTTGGAAAGTTGCATATCTTTAGAGCATTATGGATACTCTATTTAACATGTATGTAACATTCAATCTTTAAACAAATGGATATATAGAAGTAGTCAATTAGATGATCTCAAATGGATATATAGAAGTAGTCAATTAGATGATAGTATACCTACACATGTATAATAACTCTCACTAATCCACGTGGGATGCATTAATCCCATGCTAAATTAAACATAACTATAATAAAACTTAACACATATCTATAGGTAATCAATGTTTTCTTAGGATTCTAGCCAACCATGCTAATTGATTTAGCTAACATTCTTACCATTACTACAAGACCCTCCAATTTGATCTCCAAATTAGCATGAAAAGATTTGATATGGAAAATAGTGTTTTTGGAATATATTAACTCTATTCAAAAATAAATTCACCATATTTTTAATTTTACTAACACCAAGACTAATATCACACATGATAAACATAGACATGATAAGCATCATGTCCCTCATAACTTTAAGATTAGTGATGGAGTTTGGATTCACATATAAAATGAGAAGTCTAAAGGCCTTCATCACAAGCTTGGGCCTCTTTAATATGGACCTTATATCGTCTTCAATCAAGTTGTTACTAATGTGTTTAAGTTATACTTACCTTACGTGGTTAAATTATTTTTTTACATATAATGTTTAATGTGGATTTACACCTTAAATCCACATTAAACATTAACGTTAAGTACACCTTTGTTGAACAATCTACTACGCAACCTTAACAATGAAACAATGAATATAAAATAATTAAAAGTATAATTCACAAATAAAAAAACATAAAGTCATAAAAAAACATCAAAGGATGAATACATAAAGGTGTGCCCTGCTTTATTTTGAATGTGGCAATGAAAATATGATAAATTTTACATATATTTTAAATTAAACCCATTGAAACTTATATGCATCTTCAGATTTTGTTGCATAGTCAAAAAAATAAAATAATTAAAAGTATAATTCACAAATAAAAAACATAAAGTCATAAAAAAACATCAAAGGATGAATACATAAAGGTGTGCCCTGCTTTATATTGAATGTGGCAATGAAAATATGATAAATTTTACATATATTTTAAATTAAACCCATTGAAACTTATATGCATCTTCAGATTTTGTTGCATAGTCAAAAAAATAATTGGTAGGGAATTGTGTTACCTTTGTAATGTTTTTTTTTCTATCTTTCTATGTAATGTTTTTTTTTTTTTTAATGGAATTTAATGTATCAAAATTATTTTTAATTATATGTTATTTCTTGTAAAAATTTCAAAGATTTAACAAATGACTTTTATTCACAACAATTATTTTAGTGTTAAATATATGTTTTTCAAAAAAAAGTTATTTTGATTTTCTCTTTTTGAAAAATTGTATTTTTCATTATTTTAAATATGATAAATTAATATTTTAATTGCATTTTATACACTTTTATGTTTTGAAAAATTGTATTTTTCATTATTTTAAATATGATAAATTAATATTTTAATTGCATTTTATACACTTTTATGTTTATAACAAATTTGTTTATGGCGTTTATGTAAAATGGGAAAAAAAAAAAAAAAACCTTTTGAAGAGTAAACATCCATAGGTATACCAAATATTTTTTCTAATTTTTTTGTTGTGTAATTTCAAGACTCTAATTTTCTCTTTACACCTTCACTAGTAGGGGGAAAATGTGTATAAGTTTTAGAACAAAATAAATTAAAAATATAATATAAAATTGAAAATGATAGAATTATATGCCATTAGATAGAGGATCAAATGATGAATCTAAGGGATTTCACTCCTTGAAAGCTGCAAATCCATGAAAACTTGAATTTAAACCCTCTATTGAGGCTTATACCTCAATTGAGAGTTTATATTATCTCAATTGAGGGCTTTAAGATGTGTTTTTGAGACCCTCTATCAAAGTTTTATATTACCTCAACCAAGGGCTTAAACATGTGTTATACAGACCCTCAATCAAGGGCTTAAACATGTGTTTTAGCGACCTTCTATCAAGCTCCTATGTTGACTTAAGATCTTGATTATGGTTTTAGACCCTTGATAATTAAACATCTATAGAGACAATTTATGCTTCCCTCGCTAAAATGTGAGACAAAGATTCATGTATTCACCCCAAAAAATGTACATGTGTGAAAAGGTGATGTCCGTATTTAAAGTTTTCAAGGAAAGGAAATACCATGCATAATCTATATGGTTCACATGAGACAAAATTTTCTTAAGTTTCCTCATTTGAAAGATAAATAACACTAAATTCATAGGGTACATTAAGTGTGGAACATTGTTGACCAAGGGGTAAATTCATTCGAGTTATAGCCTGCAAGATTTAGTGCAATGCTTAACATTTTCCTAAGCACTAGCATTCTACACTTGTGTAAGGTTTTATTTGATGAAATACCCTAAGACAAACATTCTAATACACTAAAATTCATGTGCAAATGATTTAATGTAGTTAAACACTATCAAAAACACTCAAACACCAATGCAAAGTGCACAAGTAGTATCAAATATAGGCTAATGATATAAAGAGATCTTTATGATATGTAATGTTTATTTGTTATTTGATCTTTAAACAAAATGTTAATATGAAGAAATCATGAGATTATGATGCGCTTATGAGAACTATAAGTTACTTGAGATAGAAAGGTAGAAATGGGAGATGGAAGGATTATAATGACAATGATAATCATTCAAAAGTCAAGGATGAAAGGTTAGGATCAACAAAATAATAAATGAATAAAAGAGACATACAAAATTTTCATGCACTAAAAGTATTGTGATGAATAAAAGAGACATATAAACTTTTAGGACTTTGCTACTATTGCGGTGAAAAGTATTCACCAAGACATAAATGTAGAGAACAAATTTTCTTCTAGATTGATGCATCAAATTCCTCTCCCTATGAAGACATCCCATCAGATGAGGCTCTTGAACTATAGGAGGCTAACCCAAATGATCACACCGAAGCTCCAGTTTCAACCCCTGTGGAACTAGAGGAACATGTCATATCTCTTCATGCCCTCTTCGGTATGTTGGCCCCGCAGATATTGAAGATCAAGGGTCACATCAAACATAGGCCTATTGTGGTGTTGGTTGATAGTGGTAGCACCCATAATTTTATTCACCGTAAGCTCATTGAGGAGCTCCATTGATTTGTCTGCCCTTATTCTAATTTCCAAATCCTCATCGCTAGTGATAGTACTATGAAGTGTGGGGGCCACTGTGAGAATGTCAAACTCCAAATGGGTGATTATCATTTGAAAACCCACATGTTATATATTTCCATGGGTGGTTGTGATATTGTATTGGGTGTGGAATGGATTCGTACTCTGGGAATAATCACAATGGATTATCAAGAATTATATATGATCTTATCCCAAGACGCTCACACCTACACCCTTCGAGGTCTCCAAGCAGGCTCCCCTGTGTTGGTTGTGGAGCTTGATTATCTTCTTGATTCAAAGGTCTTTGTTTTCAGCCATGTTTATACCCCATGAAGACTGTACATCCCTCTACGCGGGGGGGTTGCAGGGGGTGTTTCGCCCCCCTACATGGTCTAAGAGGATCATCCCCCTGGCTAGGGGGTCTAGGGGCAAAGCCGCCGAAGGAAAAATTTCCTTGTAAATGTATAATGTAATTTCATATTCAATCTAGACCATTCATTATAAGCTCGCATATCTGATCGTAGAAGTTATTTTAGGATTTTTTTCCCTGGAAGGAAACCCTCTTTTATGAGGGAATTGTATTGTGGTTGTGCATGTGTGTGATTATTGTATTATGAGAGAGGAGACTATGAGAGAAAGAAGAGGAAGTTACAATGGGTGTGTTGTAGGTTGTATCCCTTAATTTTGTTGTATAATAAAAAAAAAGGACCTGGCAATTTCTCTAGTGGACGTGGCCCACACTGGGTGAACCACCTATATCTGTGTCTCTATTGTATTGTGTATCTTTTGTGTTTTCCTTCCACGTTTTTTTATATTTTATTTCTCCACAATCCTATTTTTACAACAATTGGTATCATAGCGAAAGGTAATTCGCAGGAAAAGAGGGTTCCTGGTTCGAGTGGGAGAAATGGCGGAATATGGAAAGTTTAGGGTCGAGAAATTTAACGGCCAAAACTACCAGTTATGGAAGATGTAGATGGAAGGTTATTTATATCAGAAGGATATATTCCTACCATTGGATGGAATAGAAAATAAGTTGATTTCCATGAAGGATGAAGAATGGGAGGTTCTTGATGAAAATTCATTAGGAACGATACGACTGAGCCTAGCAGCGTTAGTGGCTTTCAATATTTCAAAAGAAAATAAAACAAAGGAGTTGATGGATGCATTGGATAAATTGTATGAAAAACCATCGGTGTCCAATAAGGTATTTCTAATGAAGAGATTATTTAATATGAAGATTTCATAATGTGGGTCTGTTGTAGATCATTTAAATGAATTTAATACGGTTACCAATCAACTAAGTTCTGTAAAAGTGGACTTTGATGATGAGATCAGGGATCTTCTAATCTTGTGCTCATTACTAGAAAGTTGGAATGGCTTGGTCATGGCTATAGGTAACTATGTCTCTGATTCAAACAATCTAAAATTTGATTATGTCATTGGTGTTATCCTCAGCAAGGAAATGCGACGGAAAAGCATAGGTGAGACATCAGGTAATGCGTTGACTGTGGAGAATAGGGGAAGACAAAAGGATAGAGGAAAGGGCTTAGGGAACTGTGGTAATTCTAGGAAGGGCGGATCCAAATCCATACTAGGAAAGATATAGTGTTGTAAGTGTGGGAAGAAAAGACATCTGAAGAAATACTATAGAGCTCCAAAGAAACAAAGAGATAGAAAACAAGAGAAAAATCAAGAAGCAAATGCAATAGGTGATGTGTTACAAGATGCTTTAAGTCTTTCTATAGATAATATTTTTGATTCTTGGGTAGTAGATTCACGGGCTTCATTTCATGCCACACCCCATAGGAATCATTTTCTAGATTATGTTCAAGGTGATTTTGGACAGGTTCATTTCGGTGATGATGCACCATGAAAAATTGTTGGAATGGGAAAGGTACAAATAAAACAAAAGAATGGAAACCAATGGTTTTTGAAAGAGGTAAGACATGTTCCATATCAAAGAAAAAATATGATTTCAACTGGGCAGTTGGAAAGTGAAGGATGTATATCTATATTTACAGATAAGGTGTGGAAGGTCACCAAAGGATCATTGGTGATAGAAAAAGGAGAGAAGGTAGGTACATTGTATTTATGTACTGGTAATACTGACTCTTCTATCTCTTTAGCTTCTACAGGTGTGGATACAATACTGTGGAATCATAGGCTTGGACACATGATTGAGAAGGGGATGCAGATACTTCATAAAAGAAATTTGTTGCCAGATATTAAACAAATTGATTTGGATTTCTGTGAGCACTATGTTTATAGAAAATAGAAGAGAGTTAGATTTCTCAGAGTCGAAAAATAAAATAAGAGTGAAAGGTTAGAGCTTGTGCATACATATGTATGGGGACCAGCTCAGATATCATCTCTTGGTGGATCTAGTTATTATGTTACTTTTATTGATGATGCAACTAGAAAATCTTGTGTTTATTGCATTCGACAAAAATATGATGTTTTTGAAACTTTTAAGAAATGGAAAGCTTGGTTGAGAATGAGCCAGGAAAAAGGTTGAAGTGTCTCAGATCAGACAATGGAGGTGAATATTGCAGCAAGGAGTTTGATGATTACTTTTCATATCATGGGATTCATAGAGAGAAGACAGTTCCAAGAACACCACAAGAAAATGGTGTGTCATAAAGGATGAACGGGAAAATCATGGAGTGTGTAAGAAGTATAAGATTGCATCATGGGTTGCCCTTACATTTTTGGGAAGATGTTGTAAATACTCATGTTTACTTAATAAATAGAGGACCTTCAATCTCTTTGGATGGTGGCATTCCAGACGAGGCATGGACAGGTAAAAAGGTAAACTATCCATTTTTAAATACTTTTGGTTGTGAAGCATTTGTCCGCATTGATAAAGAAAATAGAATAAATCTTGAGGCAAAAATCCAAGAAGTGTACCTTTATTGGATATGATGTTAATGGTTTTGGTTATCTCTTACGGGATTATGAAAATCAAAAAATCATTAGGAGTAGAGATTTCATATTCAATGATAAGGTCATGTACAAATATCAATTGCAGGGAAAGAAATAAGAAAAAGAAAAACCAGAATACACAGTGTTTGATGAGATCACTGAAAACGAAATTCCAAAGGTACCAGAAAATCAAAATGTAAAACAACAGGAGAAGCAGGTACCTCAAACTCCTGTAAGTGTTCTTAGAAGATATACCAGGCTAAATAGACCCCCTGAACGATACTCTCCTTCATTTTATTATTTATTGTTGATTGATTTTGGTGAACTAGAAAGTTATGAAGGCAATGCAGGTAGAAACTAAAAAGAAGTGGGAGAAAGACATGAAAGAGGAAATGGAATCCTTGGTAAATAACCATACTTGGGACTTGGTTCAGTTTCCTGCAGGAAAAAGAGAATTGTAGAATAAATGGGTTTACAGGTTGAAGGAGGAAGATGGAGGAAAAAAGTGGTACAAGGATAAAATTTGTGTAAAGGGGTTTGCACAAAAGAAAGGTATAGATTTTGATGAAATATTTTCTCCTGTTGTTAAGATGACTTCAATTAGGATTATTTTAAGTCTTATGGTGGTACAGTATTTTCATATTGAATAGTTGGATGTTAAAACAACTTTTCTCCATGGGGATTTGGAGGAATAGATTTATATGCAACAACCACAGGGGTATCAGGTCAAAGGAAATGAGAAGTTGGTATGCAGGTTGAAGAAAAACTTGTATGGCCTAAAGCAAGCTCCAAGGTAGTGGTATTTGAGGTTTGACAGGTTAATGACTGAACAAGGTTATAATAGATGTCATTTTGATCACTGTGTTTATTTTAAAAGGCTAGAAAATGAAAGTTATATTATCTTGTTATTGTATGTAGATGACATGCTCATTGCAGGGTCTAATATGGAAGACATAAATGTGCTCAAGAATAAATTAGATAATTCATTTGCGATGAAGGATTTGGGTGTTGCAAAGAAAATCCTTCGTATGAGAATAATAAGAGACAAAAAAAATCACAAATTGACATTGTCTCATGGTGAGTACATAGAGAAGGTGTTGGAGAGGTTTAGAATGTAGAATGAAAAACCAGTTAGTACACCTTTGGCCAACCATTTCAAATTAACTAAGAAAATGTGTCCCAAGACACAGGAGGAGATATAATACATGTCCAGGGTCCCTGATTCATTAGCAGTTGGTAGCTTGATGTATGTGATGGTTTGTACAATACCATTTATTGCACATGCAGTGGGGTTGTGAGCAGGTATATGAACAATCTAGTTAAAGAACATTGGGAGGAATTAAAGTTGATTTTCAAGTATTTGAGAGGTACTGTTAATCATGCATTATGTTTTTGAGGTTCAAACACTATTCTACAGGGATATGTTGATTCAAATATGGTAGGTGATAAATATAGTAGGAGGAGCACCACGGGGTATGCTTTTACTGTAGGTGGAATAATAGTAAGTTGGATTTTGAAACTGCAAAAGGTTGTTTCACTTTCAACAACAGAAGCAGAGTGTGTTGTCACTACAGATGCTAGTAAAGAAATGATTTGGTTACAGAGGTTTATGGAGGAATTGGGAAAGAAGAAGAAGAATATCAGGTTGTACTGTGACAGTCAGAGTCCATTCATCTTACAAAGAAATCAACCTTCCATTCAAAGACTAATCATATACAACTCAAGTACCATTTCATATGATCCATCTTGGAAGATGGACATTTGAAGCTGGAAAATATACATACTAGCCAGAATCCTGTAGACATGTTAACAAAGGGAGTAACTAGGGAGAAAATGAGTTCCTACTCAGTTTCAGTTGGCCTTCAAGCATGAAGGTGAAGATGAGAAATTTTCTAGGTCCAAGGTGGATCATAGTCCAACAGGTACACTAAAATTGGAGTTGTTGTGATCAGTCTCCAAGTGGGATATTGTTGGTTGTGGAGCCTAATTATCTTCCTGATTCAGAGGTATTTGTTTTCAACCATTTTTATACCCCATGAAGACTGTACACCCCTCCACACGGGGCGATTGTAGGGGGGATTTCCCCCCCTGTGGGGTCCGGGGGCCAGTTGGGGTTTGGGGGCGAAGCCCCTGAAGTAAAAATTTCCTTGTAAATGTATATTGTAATTTTGTAGTCAATCTAGACCATTCATTATAAAGTCACAAATCTAATGGTAGAAGTTATTTTAGGTTTTTTTTTCCCTAGAAGGAAACCCTCTTTTATGAGGGAATTGTATCATGGTTGTGAATGTGTGTCATTGTTGTATTTTGAGAGAGGATATTGTGAGAGAAAGAAGAGGAAGTTACATCAAGTGTGTTATAGGTTGTATACCTTCATTTTGATGGATAATAAAAAGGAAGGACCGGGCAATTTCTCTGGTGAACGTAGCCCACACTGGGTGAACCACGTATATCTGTGTCTCTATTGTATTGAGTATATTTTTTGTTTTATTTATGCATTTGTTTTATTTTATTGCTCTGTGATCCTATTTTTACAACACCCTGGAATCACCAACTCTCAAAGGATGGAAAACATGTTGAAGAAAGGCCACCATGGTGTGATTGCTCAATTTCATGCCATTCAGGTCACTGAACTTGCCTCTCAGGTAGTTCCTCCTAGCCTGCAACTCATCTTGGACAAGTACCCCAAGGTATTTGAGGTTCCCATAGAATTACCTACCTCCAGGGATGAACATTATCATAACATCCCTCTCCTTCCGGGAAGTCAACCCCCCAATGTACATCCCTACATATATCCATTTGATTAGAAAAATGAGATAGAGAAGATGGTACAAGAATTACTAGAGGCAGGGGTAATTCTCCCTAATACCAACCCATATTCTTCATCAATGGTGATGGTCTTAAATAAAGAAGGTGCTTGGTGCACGTGTCTCAATTTTCATGCCCTGAATAAATTGACCATCAAAGATAAGTTTCCCATTCATGTAATTAATGATCTGTTGGATGAAATCCAAGGTGCATGTGTCTTCACCAAATTAGAGCTTCGCTCCGGCTATCACCGGATCTGGATGAAGGAGGTAGATATTTTGAACACTGCTTTTAGAAATCCTGAAGGAAATTATGAATTCTTGGTCATGCCTTTTGGCCTTTGCAATGCCCCATCCACCTTCCAAAATCTCATGAATAAAATATTGAAACCTTACCTTCAGAAGTTTCTCTTGGTTTTCATTGATGACATCCTCATTTATAGCTGCACTTGGGATAGCCACCTTCTTCATGTGGACAAAGTCCTTCACTTTTTGCAGGCCAACTGATTGTTTCTCAAAACTACCAAATGTTCCTTTGGAACCAATGAAGTGGAATACTTGGGACACATTGTGGGTCAAGAAGGGGTAAAAGTGGAGCCCAAAAATATGCAAGCTATGTAGGAGTGGCCCCGACCCATGACCTTAAAGTTCCTAAGGGGTTTTCTAGGTCTCACAGGATATTATGGGAAATGTTTCCACCATTATGGAAAAATTGCTAATCCCTTGACCGAACTTCTTAAGAAGAATGAATTTCAATGGAAACCTGCTACTGAGCAAGCCTTCATAGAGTTAAAGAAGGCCATGTGCACTAATCCTTCCCTAATAGCTCCTTACTTCAACAAAACCTTTGTGGTGGAATCAGATTCTTCTGGCACTGGTATATGATTATGAAATCATATATAAAAAGGGAAAATACAAAATTGTCATTGATGTATTGTCAAGACAACATGAGGAGGATGACTCTTTATTTTACTTATCTTTATTAATCCCTGATTGGATTGAAGAAGTATGCCAAGAGTGGCTAACACACCCGACTATCTCTAGGATAATTCAATGCCTTCAGGAGGACCATAATCCTTCCCTAGGATACACTTCATAGGATACTATTCTCGTATATAAGGATCACCTATTTCTATCACCCTCTTCATCACTTAAGTCGAGACTCTTAAATGAGTTGCACTCGTCAGCTATTGCAGGTCACTTGGGATTTCAAAAGATCTATGTTCATGCACATCATTCCTTTTTTTGGGAAGGTATGAAGAAGGATATCCTTCACTTTGTCACTAAATGTGAGGTGTGCCAACATAATAAAGGTAAAATTATCAAGTCTCCAGGATGCCTACAACCACTACCCATTCCAGCTTCTATGTGGAAAGACATCTCCATGGAATTTATAGTAGGCCTTCCTAAATTTGGGAACAAGTTCATCATCTTTGTGGTGGTTGATCCACTCTCCAAGTATTCTCATTTTTGTTCCTTACCCCACCCTTTCATACCGTCACTAGTAGCACAAGTTTTCATTGATCATATTTTCAAGTTACATGGCATGCCCACCTCTATTGTATCTGATCGTGACCCAACTTTCACCAACACATTTTTGCAAGCGTTATTTAAATTGCAGGGCACCCAACTGAACATGAGTACAAGCTATCGCCCCCAGTCTGACGTCCAAATGGAAGTGGTCAATAAATGTTTGGAAACCTACTTTAGATGTTTTTCTTTAGAAAAACAACATCAATGGGTGCAATGGATCCCCTTGACAGAATGGTGGTACAATACTTCCTATCATACGACCACTAAAATGATCCCATATGAAGCAGTCTATGGCCAACACCCACCTATAATCACTCTCTATCTTCTAGGCACATCAAAGGTACAATATATTGATACAATGTTGCAAAGTTGAACAACCACCCTAGAAGATCTTAAGGATAACCTCCACATGGCCCAAAATCACACAAAGCAATAGGCATCCCAACATCGTTCAAAAAGGGTTTTTTAGGAAGGAGATCAAGTGTTTCTCTGGCTCCAACCTTACAAACAAATATCTATCAAAGCCTAGGGACATCAAACTTTGGAACCCAAGTTTTATGGGCCCTACCATATCATCAAGCGTATTGGTTAATTGGCCTACAAATTGGCCCTTTGAGCTACTTCCAAAATCCATCTGGTTTTCCATGTTTCCTTTCTAAAGAAAGTGGTGGGACAGAATTGCAGGGTCCAAACCATCCTTACAGAATTACATGAAGAAGGCTCCTTTTAGCTCCAACCAAAAGTAGTCCTCAATAATCGTGAACGTCATTTGTGTGACAGAACTATCAAGGAAGTGTTGATCAAGTGGAAGGACACATCACCAGAGAATGTGACTTGGGAACCAACGACTATACTCTAGCAGTTTCTGCACCTTCAACCTTGAGGACAAGGTTGCTTTTGCAGGGGAAGGGCATGTTAGGATCCGATCCTAACCCCTCTTGATGGGTGATTAGTTAGAAGGATATTTTTTCTATGTAATAAAGGCCGAAATTAGTTAATAAGTCCTAATAAATAAAGAAGAATAAGTCAATCTAAGAAGACCTAATAGAAGCTTCTGCTTCTAGAAAGATATTCCTATATAAGTTTCCTTAGAAGGTAGAATTAGTATAAATAAGAGTAGGGGGTATTGGATATTTTTTTCTAGGAGATTATTGTAATAGATATTTGCTACGTTGGAAGTTTCCCCCTTGAAGAGGAAAGTAAACATTGTTATCTTAATAAAGGTGCTCTTTCTAGTGTTATTCTGGTATTGATTTAGCTATAATCTTGTTTTTCATTAATTCTTGCTAAATATTTTTGCTATGCATATTATATTTGTTATAACCCTAAATTGCACCATACATGCATACCTAGCATCTGGCCCTCTTACTTGCTATTTTTTCCAAACCATCACTGAACAACTCTTCTTAAAAACACTATTTTTGAAGATGTACGCACCATGCACCACTACTGCCCACGTACACATGCCTGCTTCACCACAAAAACCCATGCATGTACACTAGTTGCACCATTAGAGCTCGTGTATACCCACAAATGTTGCAAAAATTAAAAAGTTGCAAGGAACTCGTTGAGATTACAGGCTATTGGGTAGTTTCCCAACCAATTGACTGCCTATAACCCGTCACCCAGTAGAATAACCATCCTTTTGTCATATAAAAGGAGGTGTTGGGGTCTCATTCCAAATCCACACATAAGAACGGTGAAACTCTACCCATTACACATCCCCTCCTTGCCCCATTAAATTGAAGCCACCTTGTGAGATTTGCATCAGAATTGCCCAATTTTTCCTTTATCCTCCATCATAAGCCTACAATATTTCCTTACAAGAAGTGTGAGAGGAGAAAGATATGTGGAAGCACAATTGGAGCTTGGTGAAGAGAAGCCTGGACCAAGTTCATGGAGCAATCATCGATCTCATTGTAAGTAAACTTTGTGATATCAATAAAAGGAATACTTTTTCTGTCCCGAAACATGATGTGTCTAATCTTTATGTTTGATTTATGATTTATGCTAACATCTAACCCATAATTCATATATGAGATGCATTTTTGTGGTTCGTTGTTTGTCCTTTTTTGAATGTTCATCAGCCTTGGGAGGAGGCTTCGAGTCAGCGGAGCTATCAAATGCTAGAGGATCATTACCAGATGCGGAATTTAAGGTAGAGTTACCGGATCTTTTCACTTTCTATTTCGTGTATGATTGTGGGGTATGTTCAGGGTAGTCTAAAGAGTAGGAGACTTTTAGATGGTTATATATGCCTACATGTTGAACCTTAGTGTAGTCCATAGAGGGGTTTTCCCAATATAGCAAAACTGATGACCATACTGGGGAAGCCTCTAGGGTTTTAGGGGATTTTTGGGCATTTGATTGGTTTGATTACCTTTTGAGTTTCCTTTTGAGTCAGTTGAATCTTTAAGGGATTTTGGTCACTTGTTGGTGCCATACTAGTTCTCCCTGCCTTGTCATCCTTCCTGGTTTTTTTTTTTTTTGAGAAGTTATAGAGGTGTACGGGGCCTGCAGTGGGTCTGCATGCGTAAATATGCACCCTTCTTTTTAGACAACCCACATACATAAGCAGGCTGCTTAGGTGTCAGTTGCGTGCCTGTGTCAAGAAATTTTTTCTTAAAGAAGAGGCAGTCAACCTCTTCCCTGATTGAAATCTTACTTCTCAGGGGTTTCTTGTTTAAGTACAGTGTCTCTATTTTTACAGTTGAAGCCTGGGTTTGATTTCAGTTTGATTATATTTTTAAAAGATTTCTTGTGTTTTATTTAAAAAGGGTTTTCTAGGCGAGTCTTTGAGTTTTTGTGATCAAACTGTTTGGTGTCTTCAGTGACTCCCTGCGATCCACAATGGGACAGAGATCAGTCTTGGTCTTGTCTTTGTTTTTTACTTCTTTCCCTTTCATGTGCTTTAAAGAAAAATAAAAAGAATTTATTTCAAGTTTCTTGTTTGAAGCATATAAAAAAGTAAAAAAGATTTCATTTCTTTGTTTGGTTAAGTAGTTGGGTTAGTTACTTTGTTTATCAGGAAAAAGAGTTATTTTCTTAAGTTCTTTACTGACTTCTTAGAGCATTAAGTAGCTCGTAGTCAAGCAAAATCTTGTTTTAGGTTTTCTTTTAAAAGAACTTAGAAAAAAGTAGTTACGAAAAGTTGGTTAAAGAGTTAGTTGAAAATCATTATTGTCAATTAGAAGTAATTTTTCTTTCAGCATTCGTTTGTTTCTCCTTATTTTTCTCCCATTCACACCACTAGTTTCATTTCCATTTCCCTTGACTTAAAACAAGCCACTTAAAATTAATGCTAAAATTAAAATCAACTAGACTTTATGTTTTGTAGAGTCAATCAACTAGTCTAGGCTAGAGCCTTGATTTAGGTTGGAGAGGAAACTCTTCAAGGTTTTCAAACAAACATAGGAGTCTGAGCTAGGGAGTGTAAAAATTCCAGTAAATGTGAAAGTTATCTGGGACCCCCCTCTAACACAGGGAATAAACACAAGGTTGCATGTGGAAAGGTAGTGGATATAACCCCTCCAAAGTCAAACCAAGCGTAGTGGGGAACACATATATAGGACTTGTCGTGGGATTCTGTTGGTCGTATTTTCCACAGAGCTTCATGGGTCTCGAATCCATCGAGGTCTTTAGTTTTCTTCCAGAACACTTTCTTTCGATACCCTCGATAGGTTTCCAGCTTGATACCCTTCTCATTGCGGTCCACCCGACAATCGACTGTACCCGCCTAGTGATTGTTCACTAACTAGCAACCTAGTTGCCTTTATTATAGAGACATCGGACCACGCTTTGCAGAGTATACCCGAAGGGTGATTCCATGTTCAAGATGCACTTGCACTAGTAAGTTGCTCTAGTGTTGGTTGGTGTAATTTTTCTTCCAACTAGTTAGTAGATTGCTTGCTTTATCTTGTTGGAAATTTTTCTAGTGTGTGCTTGTTTTCAAACGTTAGAAAATCCTTAGCGTCTCGTTGATATTTTCAGAAAGTAGAATATCAAGAGCTCCATTAGTCATGAAGGATTCAGGGCCTATTGTTGGTTTCATTGGAGCCACCCCTGCCACCGTTATGGTGAAGACTTGACCAACAAGGGTGATATGAAGTGACCTAGCCACAGGAAATTGTGCCTAACCCTTCCTCGAAAAGAGAACACTCGAAACTGGGGAAACCTATTGTTACTTACCTTGGAGCAGAACCTCTTCGGCCTTTTAACCCTCCAATCACTGACTTGTCAATGCCAATCATTGTACAGGTTGTCCCTTCATGGATAACACATCACAAGCGTCAGATAGACTTGCAAGCAGCTATGGAAGAAAATGTTTCTAGTTCTTCTGGGAGTCCTCATACTCCCACAACAGTTGTCACCACTGGGGGAATTTTTCCTCCTAATCCACCTTCTTCAGTCTAGACCACCATGGTATTTACTGCCTCTACTTCAGAAAGTGGTATGATGTCGTCTTTGGCAGCGGCCACTGCTCCATTCACCAAGAGTGCGACAGGCCCTCCGTTCTCATAAGGGATGCCCGGCTTTGATACAAACTCTGCCCTCACGTACTCCACCCTACAGACCATGGGTCTGTGGGAAGGGAGCTCAAACGATCCTTTGAAAGGGTCCATGGGGGGCACCTCAATCCCCTCTAACACTGTCCCTTACGGAGGGGTTCATATACCTCCATCATCCCCTTCGCTCGGCGATGCTTCCCAGCAACCCGTCGGGCCAAACATGAACTACAACATGTTTGGAGTAGGTAGTGTAGAACCTTCTTCCTATACCACGCCAGTGGGTTCAATGTCATTCTCTTTGTTCGACATGTTTGGAAATAACGCTTTTTCATCAGCTATCATCTCGGCTGGGGGCAACCCTGGTTTTGGAAAAAACAATCTTGTGCAAGGTATTATTCCTACACAGGGGGAAAACACAGGAGTCTTCTCCTCACAAGGACTCTGGAATCCGTGGTAGGGATCAAATCCCTCATCAGGAATGTCAACCAGGGGCAACCACTTCCATGGTCAATGGAACCCCTGGTAAGGCTCAGTACTTATGCCCATCGGATTGGCAAGGGGCAACCCTTTCCATAATCTTTGGAACACAATGCAGGGAGCAATCCCCGCCCAACCCTCAATGTCCAATTACAGTAGTCATCCGATGATGTCCCAACAAATGCAGTATCTATTCTCTATCCAAGGCCATGGTATTTACCAGAACCCTGGTCAGCAGCCTAACTTTTCCTGGGAACCTAGTGCCAGTCAAATTCCAAGCTCCTTTCCTCATGTACATAATCAACATCCCAAACTTCCATTTCTGGTGATGTTACATTTGTCGGACTTGTCAAGATTGTTAAATGACCCAATCTGTCATGATCTACATTGGCCTCCTATTCCAGCCAATTTTCCCTCAGACATTCCAAAGTTCGAAGGTAATCCTAACGAAAATCCGGGTGATCATGTGACCACCTTTCACCTATGGTGCTCATCGAACTCGTTGTGATATGACTCCATAAAACTGTGTCTGTTTCAACACACTCTTATAGGGAGTGCCGTAAAATGGTACATCGAGCTCGACCGCTCAAGATACTCTACTTTTGGAGAGTTGGCCATGGTTTTCCTAAACCATTTTCAACTACATGTGAGATACGATGCCGTCACTGAATTGCTAGAAAAATTTGAGCAAACAAAGGATGATCATGTCTCGGATCACATCCGGGAATGGCGGCATCGGAAGAGTATGATAAAAGTACCAATCCCATCGGCTTTTTTGCTGGAGTGGTTCCTTAAGTCTTTGGTACCCAATTTATCCAAGGACATTGCAATGTCGGGAGTGTTTTTCGAGGAAGAGGCGATAATGAGAGATAAAAAAATAGAATTGATATACTCTCAGTCTGGTTTGCTTTATGAGGTTTTACCAGACACGCCATGATCCATTCTTGACAAGGCCAAACACAAGTCTGGACCACATGCCGATGGTATTGTTTGTTTAGCACAAGTGAAGCCCACTAATTAGCTATCAAATCAATTGCAACAATTATCAATACAACAGACAGCGGCCAACCAAACCTCTAGTTCGGCTGCTCCCCCTAATCAAACATCAGATGTACACAACGTGCAATCGATGAACCCGAAGGCCAACCAGTAGCTGGACGGAAAGAAAAAATAGAGAAACAAGAAGGGTAAGGGGGATAAGAAACCCACCAACAATGATGGTGGGGGAAGCACAAAAAATAATAAGTCGAAGTATCCATGTAACCTTTGCATAGAAGACCATCCGACTCACCTGTGCCCTCATCTTGCAGAGGCCCAAAAGTTATTAGTGCATCATCAACCTCCTGTGTTAACGAACCCATTTCCACATGGGAAAAATTTAACTGAATCCTCTTCAAGTGCGGATGGGGTTAGTTAGGGACCCCCTCCGTCTTCTAGTAATCCTTCGTGTGTGAATGTGTATATAATGAAAGGTGATGCTTACATAGCAACTAGGACACATGATTATGAAATGCCATAATCTAGTGAAAAGGGTAAATAATATTTAAAATCATCTGGTCCTCTCCATATTGTGAAGACGATGGGAGAAACAATGACACACATCCCGAAAGGGGTGTTCAATAAATATTCCCACAATCCGAATGCAAGGGCCACCCAAAACTACTCTATGGTGGAGAATTTGTCACAAACCCCTTGCACAATGTCTGCTTTGGAGCTCCTCCAGAGATTCCCTACATAGAGAAAGGATTTTTTATCTTCTTTAGGATCTACTGAGACCTGTAGTCTGGGAAAAATCATGCTTGATATGACTGACTTAAAACCTCATCTCCCCTACCACATGGCATTTCAGATAGTAGTCGATTACACCATGAAAACTTTTACCCGGAATATTTTCCACACAGTGGTTGATGAGGGCACCTCGACATGTGTGATGTCATTGGCGTGTTGGAAGGCCATTGGCAAACCCATTTTGTCTCTGTCACCTACTTTTCTTACTGCTTTTGATGGTCATTCTTTCCAACCACATAGAATCATTCCTTCTTTCATCATGTAGCTAGGAGGAAATACCATGTGCATCGAGGATGAAGTGGTCAATGTGCCTCTCGACTACAATATCTTGTTAGGAAGGAGTTGGACCTATGCTATGCATGTAGTGGTTGCCACAATTTTCCGGGTCTTGTTGTTTCCACACAAGGATTGGATCATGACCATTGATCAATTGTCTTTATCTCGTCCTGACCCTTCATCAAGGGCATCCATGGCCCCGAAGATTGATAACCAAAAGCCCAGATTCGTCAATGTAGGGGTTGGTTTGTGCCCACCCTTGTGTCAGAATATAGAGAATTGTGCTCGTTTAACCATGGATGATACCCTCATCACCCAACCACAGGTCGAAGCCACCCTCTGAGCACATTGACCTTGACCGAGAAGAGAATCCCGGTGGCAATCAATAGCCAAGAGAGGCTAAATGCACCAAGAAAGAAAATAGAAACTAAATTGAACAGATGATCCCACCCAGAAGCTAGCGCACCGCTTTCCATCTCTCCCAGAAAACTTGCACACAAAAATGTTGTTGCCTGCAACTGCCTGCACAGACTTAGCTCTCACTGCAACTGTTGAGATGTGAAATAATGAAACCGGTGCCCTGTATTTATAGTGGACTGGCCAGTCTAACTGGGGTCGACTTCTCCTTCTGGGCATCAATAAATTCAATTTAAATATATTTGTTCAGCCGACAACTTGTCTAGGGTTTCCTTTAAT
>SNQJ01S0041606.1:20396-51283 GCA_010110895.2 Picea sitchensis | reverse complement strand
GTCCAAATCCTTTGATGGGGTAGGTGCTTTTGTCTCCAAGCTCCACTTTGTACGATGTCTTTCTCTCATTTAGATCTGAGAATCTATATTGATCTCCCGTCATGTGCCTGGAAGCTCCACTGTCGATTATCCGCATATCGTCTTCAATTGTCCCAGTAAGTGATGAGTAATGTAAGAGACTGATTGTTTCGCACATGCCTTCGGTTGACTAATAACTGGTCATGCCTTGATCCAAAAATTCAACTTCATCATTTCTTTCTTCTGAGAAAGTCAATAGGTGCGCTGAGTTAGGGAACATTTGAATATCTTCTCCTTGAGAAAGATGCTCCATCACAAGGTGTCGGATATGAGAATTAGGGTTTCTACAACTGCTACTACTAGTAACCCTAGCTGCAGTTCTTTGGTAGCTGCTCCTGCTAGTAACTCTAGAGACAGTTCCTCAATGAGCTCAATACCTAGCAGTTATGTTTCTTTCCAGTGTTTTAGGCTGACTGAAGGGGTGTGGGCCCATAACCTGTTAGAATATAGAGAATTGTGCTCGTTTAACCATGGACGATACCCTCATCACCCAACCACAGGCCGAAGCCACCCTCTGAGCACCTTGACCTTGATCGAGAAGAGAATCCTGGTAGCAATCAATAGCCAAGAGAGGATAAATGCACCAAGCAAGAAAATAGAGACTAAATTGAACATATGATCCCACCCAGAAGCTAGCGCACCACTTTCCATCTCTTCCAGAAAACTTACACACAAAACTATTGCTGCTTGCAACTGCCTGCATAGACTTAGCTCTCACTACAACTGCTGAGATGTGAAATAATGAAACTGGTGCCCTGTATTTATAGTGGACTAGCCAGTCTAACTGGGGTCGACTTCTCCTTCTGGGCATCAATAAATTCAATTTAAATATATTTGTTAGTCGACAACTTGTCTAGGGTTTCCTTTAATTCTTTGCTTCCTTCTGAAGGATTCTACTCTTGTCATAGGTCACAATAGAGGTTCATACTTCCCAAAGATACCATAATATTAACACCTTGATGGGTACTTTCGATTACCTGCCCCCATCTGGCGATGTCAAGTTTATAGCGGATGTCCCTGACCAGCATAGGGACAAAATTTTTCAAGTGTTGTCATTTCATACAACTTACTTTAACAATCCATGTTATTTTCCTTCCCCATTAGCCATGATGGAAGGGATAGGGCACCATGGCATGGCCATACCCTTGTCCACAACAGAATTTGCATACTCTAGTCCAGCAAGCTTCCGCTGACCCTGATTGGAATCCCGCACAAGAGTTAGATCCAGTTCTCGAGCCTATTTGGGCTAAAGGTTCCCTCACTAATACTGACTCTTTAGACTTGGTATTTCCCTTAGACAAGGTGATTATTGAGACAATGAATGGTCTAGACAGACCCTGGGATGATCTCCATCATAGATATTATTTTCTCCCAGAGTTAAGAAGAATAGAGGCAGGTGAATTCACGTTGACTATGACTGGAGATAGGTCTTTTCCTATCAATCCTTTGGTTGTGCACATAGTTTATGCCTAGGGTAATATGGAAACTATATATGAAATGATACCTATTGACATCTCCATAAACCATGGCCTCATGGAGAATGTCTTCATCGGAGTGGACTGCTCCCCTGAGGAGATTAGAATCTACATAGATTTATTTAAAGAATTTCGCGATGTTTTTTCCTGGTCTTACGAGGAAATGCCAGACATTGATCTAAGAATCATCGAACACAAAACAACGAAGTATCTTGATGCTAAGCCAGTTTGACAGAAGCTTCATCCGTTTAATACTAAGAAAGCAACAACTATTAAGGCTGAAGTGGAGAAAATGCTCAAAGTTGGTTTCATCTACCTCGTTCAGTTGACCCAATGGGTGTCAAATATCATTCCAATCAACAAAAAGTAGGGAAAGATTCACGTATGTATGGACTTTCATGATTTGAACAAGGCCTATTGTTGGCACAAGGGAAGACCCAGGGTTCAATGCTCAAGAGCGCACCAACAAACCCTAACTACCGACCCTTTCGGCAACACCTCTGAAGCAGATGAAGACTCACTCGAGGTAGAGGTAGGGGTGGTTGGAAGACTCAGGTGTCTGCAACCTTAGCTGGGACACCGATCTGTGATTACACACTTAGCACAGCACTTAGAATTAATAGTTCACCTCTAATCAACCCTTATGTCACTTCGTAGATAACACAAAGCAGTGCAGTATATACTTAAATCTAAGATAGTTTCAACACTTAGCAAAATACAACAGATTAGTTTCAATAGATCAAGCACTAAGCATCTTACATATCAGATCTAACATACATTTATATCTCATAAGCACAAAGCATAAATAGATCTATCTAAACACTTCAAAGCACTTAGAAAGGAGAGAGAAAACACATCAGGTTGAGGCATAGAGCACAACACACAGAGTTACCATTGTTCGCCCCCACCCTTGGGCTATGTCCACAAAGTCTTCTTCTTTATTATCTCGGCCAAGAAGTTATAGCAAAGAGCTTCAACAATCCTTACTTTGCACGGGACATAAGATCTACGTAGCTTGCTAGATCCTTCTTCCTTGCACTAAAAGCACAGAGCCTTCTACAATATCTTGCACTCAACCTCTTACAAGATGCATAGAGCATTTACAATCATTACCAGCACTTAGCTTACTTGCAACTCTTCGATGACGTAGATCCAACTTATCACCCCCTACTTACTTTACCTATGCATCTATTTATACATACAAAGTGGGCCTAAGCATGGGTAAACCCACGGGCCAACATCCCTTTCCCATTACATTAACCCAAAAACCCCAAAACGACCCAAAGTGGGACGATATCTCGTGATCTCTGCTTCGCATCATGCTCCATATTTGACAGGTTGTTGAAGTCTCAAAATGGTTAAATCTAACCATGTATTCCCCAAAACTTGGTCAAGGGCCAACATTCCCCCAACACTCACTGGTGACTCATCCCGAGTCACTCAGGTTTGTGCAATTCTGCTTCAAATGCCTCGAGCTTGGCTTGAGCTTCTTCAACCTCCTGTAGCGCGACAGCCTCTTGATCAATGAATTCTTGGATCACTGTGTCATTTACTGGCCCTTCCAGGCGTTGTTTTGTGGTGATGACAATTTGTTCAAGCTTGGCTCCCTAGCTCTCAATGTTGGTGAATAGTTGGCATGCCTTTTCTTGGATTGGCTGAAGTCATTGGGAGACTTCCATCACTTTACTTTGCAACGTGTGTACCTATTGCTGGGAGGTGCGTTGTTCTGCAAACCTCTTCATTCTTTCGACTAGGGTTAAGGCCTTCATTTGTGCTTGTAGTGTCTCTACATGTTGCGTTGCTTCTTGGAGCTGTACCTCTAATGCATACAACTCTGGATTCTCTGCGAGGTTTTCAAGAGTTTGGGTGCTTCTAGTGCACAACTGTTTGTATTCCAAGGAAAAGGTTTTTAATCGGCCGACCGCGTTACGAGCAGTTTCCTCTCTCATATCTCTTATTTCTTGAGGAGTCTTAGGCATGGTATGAAGTTCCAGGTCTATGATGCACTGCTGAAGTTCCTGGATGTCTTCTTCAAGTTGTGCCACTTGTTGTGGAACACATTCTTCAATCTTTATTTCTATGACTATCACAGAGCAAAGTGCTCTGTGAACCTTTTCGTGCACATCAAGTTGCTCTGCTAGCAACTGTGATTTTTCCTCATCCCACTTTGCTGTCAGGGTAAGATTTTCCTGATCTGCCTTACTCTATTGTTCAAGAAGTTCATTCTGTACTTGCATTAAATCCTGGGTGGCTTGCGTTGTGTCTTCTTGAGCTTGTTGAAGGTGAGCTTCAACTTTATCGACGATCTGATGTAATTGGGTGGGCTCACCATATGTTCCTACTATTGCAACTGTCAAGGGCACAGTAGAAGTTGCTCGACTGGACTAGAGTACCTGCTGCATTCCTTGAATTTAACCCTTGATTCTACTGAATAGCTCCTCCTGCTTCACTTCTTGTCTTTCTACAATCTCTTGTGAAGAATCATTCAGTGTAACGGTTAAGAAGTTGAAGTTGTCTGTTGTGAGGGTATTCTTAAATGTAGTTCGGGTAGCCTTATCTTTCTTTCAGGACGAGGGCTTTGGTGGAGTAGTCTTCCATTCCTTGGATGGATCCTCCTCTTCTTTAGGCAGAGTAACCTTGTCTTTATTTTGCTTGACTTTTGTCCTGCCTAGTTCTTCACCATCACCTCCTTTCACAGTTGAGATTGAAGTGGTCTTCGTAGATGTGCTATGGATATCTTGAACTTCAACATCCTTCTTAGTCTTACTTGGTCCAGGTGTATTCATCATAGCTTAAAAGTTCTCCTCGTCGGACATTTCTGTGGGGTCTACTGAAATAAGGAGGTCCACTGACCATTCTTTGGTAATCTATTCCAATTCTTCTTCTGTCAACTTATAATAAGACTAAAGCTATTATTGGTGCTCATCAGCACGTGGAGTCAAGTATATAAAGTGGCGATCCGCACTGAACTTCATCAAGGGTCTAAACCTATGAAGTGTGTTCGGGGTGATGCACGGTGTAGACTGGATTGCATTCTTCAATTGGTTGTAATAGGCATGGAAGACAGCATTGGACTGCCATTGTTTGTTCATGTCATTGGAGTACCATAGCATACAGAACTTCGTGGCCAATGGTTCAAAGGGTTCCATCTCTAGGAAAGTGGAACCATCTAGTAGCTCCCAAGCGATGAAGGTGATTAGTATGAGTAACCAACTAAAGTGGAACTCATACCCTTGGTCTTGCGCTTCACTGCAATCAAGCTCTAGCTGGTTTACAAGATATTGTGCCCAGTTCATCTATAGTCCCTCGACGCACTTCCCTGCAAGGTCAACTACGAATCCAGTCACTTGTGTTGGTCTGTTCTTACGAACTAACTTGCCCGCGATCAGCTGACAGACAAGGTGCACTGCGCCATTCTAGATAGAGGCTACCTTGTAGCCTCGCATGCCCTTCACAATATCGCCATAAGTCTCTTTAATCTTTTGTGCGAGAATGCGGTCCAATGTCTTTGTTGGGTAAAACTCTTGTGGGTCAAGACCTTTCATACTAAGTCCTATGATCTGATTTATCAAGGTCGGATCCACAGTGATGTGGCAGTCTATCCATAAGTATCCTCCGTGGTAGTAGGACAGTAACAACTTGACACATGCGTTGACTTTCTCGTGTCTTCCAAAGTGTGGGATCTTCATTACATTAAGGAGTGTGGACTATGCAATATTCTGGTTCCATGACTGTGGGACAATCTTAGATTTCTTGCCTTTGGTTCTGGTTAAGTACTTATATGGAGCTAACACGCTGTAAGCTTTACAATCTTCGAGATTAAAATCACTAAATTTCAGTGTTGCAAGCTTATCCTGGTCAGCACAGACTGCGCACACTCCTTTAGAAAGGTACCTAGTGATCAAAGAATACTTGAACTCATGGGGTACGCTGTCACAGTTGATGGCACCACTTAGAGGGGGTAAGTACATCGGTAGAATGCATGGGATAATCTTGGCATTTGTGATGCCATCCTTGTGCTTAGTTCTTCGTTCTGCACCGGCTCGAGATGTCCCTGCTCGAGCGGTCAATGGGGAGGCCTGTACTCCTATCTTGGATGAAGATTGAATACCTGTGGACATTCTTCTTTCAGACATGAGTCTCTCAGTCATTAAGTAAATCAAAACTTCTTCAACTACTTTCTCAACAGTGCTGAGTTCGTCCGACATATAATCTCGTAAAAGATAATTGGGGTCACGATGATCTCAGATACTTCACTAGAATGAACAATCTGCTTGCAATGATCACGATATAGATTCACTAGTTCTGCGGGCTTCAAATTCTCAATTCGGAAAAAGTGTTCTTCGGGCAGGGCATGATGGGTTAAATAAGAAATTCAGCAACGGCCTTCTTGCAACGGGTATGGAGCCTCCATTAATTCCATTCTATCCATTCTGGTGTTGGCGAACGGTCTAGTAGTGACCCATAAATGTTTTCCGACCCACTCGGAGTGGCAGTCGAACAGACATATCGGCTTCCAATGGCTAAATTGCTTCGACATGGCGAAGTGCCATAGGTCGTTGTCCTGATATTCTAGTGAAGCTCGAATTATGTAATTTTTCTTTCTGGGATGTTCCATCTAGAATCTCCTGTAGTTTTTCAATCTTCTCCATATTCTTACTTAACTTTCTATCCTTCTTCCCAGTGAGCTTCGTCTCAGTGGTTATTTTCCCATTTTGATTCCTATCTTCCTTGGATATAATCACTTCACGTTGCTAAGGTTATTTCTTAGAGTTCATGGATAACATTTCTTTTTTATCTGTGATAGAGACTTTAGTCTTCTGTGAGTCCTCTGGTGTTCTGGTAACTTTGACATCTGTGTTCCTAGTGTGATATAACTTTAATCTATCCTCCTGTTCTTCAATCAACTGTGTGATCCTTCTATTCATGAAGTCTTTTAACTCTTGTCTCTGTTGTTCTAAAACTTTTTCTTCTTCCCTCTTTCTGGCCCGATCTCTTTCAATCCAAGGATTTCCAAGTAACATAGTAAATGGGGCATTGTCCTCAATAAATTTGATAATCTCAAAATCTTCCTCTGTCGAAGTTCCATTGACATTCATAGATATCTGAGTGAGCCTGCCACATAGGTTTACCAATTTTCCTCTGAATAACCCTATTCCACTTAGGGATGGAGTTATAGCAGGTCTCCCTATAGCTTCCCAATTTCTTTCTTTCATGACATTCACCTGTGTTTCCTCATCCAAAACATAGTCAATGTCAAAGTCTCCTATCCTTACTTCAATGCATTCTTTTTCTTTAAAGATCTCTGATAACTTGACATGTTGGTGATAATTCAAGGTGTCTTTCATCTGCAGTAACATATTTTCTAACTCTTTCTGGGGTTCTATTATTTCTGGACCTGCCTTAGGGTTTTCTTCTTTTAGATTCATTCTTTCAAGATTAGCAATCATTCTAGGGAAATCTAATACTTCATGGTCTAAAGCCTTACAATAGAGACAACTCATTCTTCAACCAGGGCACTCCTTAGCTAGATGTCTCGGTCTTCTGCAATTGTAACATAGGGTCAGTCATCTCTTTCTTTTAAATGATCCCCAACTTCTTCTGTACTGCGCACTAGGATCATGGTAGCTAGCCCACAAGAAATTCTTTCTAGGATCCTGCATCCATTTGTTAGTCCAAACATTCTTTCTATGCATAGGTATAACATATCTATCATTATTCTTATCAGATCTATTCATATCAAACTTTATTTCATCTAACAATACCCTAGTATTCAAGCTAGGACAAAATCTATCAATCATACCTAAATTCATGCTTCAGAAACAAAAATTTCCACTTGTCTTACTTATATAGAGCACAAAGCTTTCATATCTAAGACTTTAAACTATGCTTACCTTTATCAGAGCACAAAGCTTACAGGTCCTACCTATTTCTTGCATATCTGACCTTTCTTTCTTGGCATAAAGCTTCACAGGTTAAGTGGAATGTTGGGCACTAGGGCACAGATCTATGCACAAAGCTTATTTTGCACAAAGCTTCTTCTTCTCTAGTTCCCAGCAATCACAATTCCAGGTCCCAGAAATGAAACCATTTGTTGGCACAGGGAATACCCAGGGTTCAATGCTCAAGAGCACACCAACAAACCCTAACTATCGGCCCTTTTGATAACACCTACAAATCAGATGAAGTCTCACCTGAGGTAGAGGTAGGGGTGGTTGCAAGACTCAGGTGTCTGCAACCTTAGCTGGGACACAGATCTATGATTACACACTTAGCATTAATATTTCACCTCGAATCAACCCTTATCTCACTTCGCATATAACAGAGAGCAATGCAGTATATACTTAAATCTAAGATAGTTTCAACACTTAGCAACATACAACATATTAGTTTCAATAGATCAAGCACTAAGCATATTACATATTAGATCTAACATGCATTTATATCTCATAAGCACAAAGCATCAATAGATCTATCTAAACACATCAAAGCACTTAGCAAGGAGAGAGCAAACACATCAGGTCGAGGCACAGAGCACAACACACAGAGTTACCGTAGTTCACCCCCACCCTGGGGCTACATTCATAAAGTCTTCTTGTGTATTATCTCGGCCAAGAAGTTACAGCACAAAGCTTAAAAAATCCTTACTTCGCATAGGACAAAAGATCTGCGCAACTCGCTAGATCCTTCTTCCTTGTGCTAAAAGAACAAAGCTTTCTACAATATCTTTCACTTAGCCTCTTACAAGATGCACAGATCATTTACAATCATTACCAGCACTTAGCTTACCTGCAACTCTTCGATCACGTAGATCCAACTTATCACCCCCTACTTACTTTGCCTATGCATCTATATATACATACAAAGTGGGCCTAAGCATGGGTAAACCCATGAGTCGACATCCCTTTCCCATTACATTAACCCAAAAACCCAAAAAGGACCCGAAGTGGGCCGAGATCCTGTGATCTCTTCTTAGCATCACGCTCCATCTTTGACAGGTTGTTGAAGTCCCAAAATGGTCAAATCTGACCAAGTATTCCCCAAAACTTGGTCAAGGGCCAACACCTATCCAAAGGATAATTTCCCCACCCCATTCATTGACCATATTGTTGATGAATGCACAGGCTACGAGGTATTTTTTTTCATGGATGGTTTTTCGGGATACAATCAGATACATATCAAGCCCGAGGACCATCACAAAATCGCTTTTATTTGTCCATGGGGTGCATTCTCTTATCACAAGATGCCTTTTGGCCTGAAAAATGATGGAGCTACTTTTCAACGGGCCATGTCTTTTTATTTCCATGACCTAAGACACATAGTCAAGGCTTATCTCGATGATTTAGCATCATGATCTCATAAGAGAGCTGATCATCCCACACACCTCTGTCTTATCTTTGAACGATGTCGCTTCTATCGGATTTGCTTGAATCCAAACAAGTGCAGTTTTTGCAAGACGTCGAGTCGTCTGCTAGGTTTCATAGTTTTGAAAATAGGGATCATGGTCAATCCTCTAAAGGTTTAGGCGATAGTTCAGTTGACTCCCCCGTGCAGAGTCCCTCAACTTCAGAGCTTATAGGGGAAAGAGAAATTTTTACGACGTTTCATCGAAAACTATGCCAAGATCACAAAAGGGTTCATGTGTTTACTGAAAAAGGGAGTCCCTTTCCATTGGGATGAAGCCACTCAGTATTCTTTCGAAGCATTGAAGCACGCCCTTACACCTTCCCCTCTACTTCGACCACCCAATTATAATAAAGATTTCTTATTGTACTTGGCCACTGCAGAGTCAACCATTGGTATGGTATTAGTTCAAGAGGATGATCTACTCGAAGAGAATGTGATTTATTACCCGAGCCAAGGTCTGGTTGGACCATAACTCAACTACCCCCACGTTGAGAAGCTGGCGTTGGCGGGAGTGCATGTTGTCCAACAGTTCCGTCACTATATCCTCCTTCGCAAGACTGTTGTCATCGTCATTGTGAATCCATTCAAATACATGTTGACGCGACGTGTAATTGAAGGAAATATCAGTATATGGATAGTCATCCTCCAGGAATTTGACTTGGATTTTGTTTCGGCGAAATCCAAAAAGTCACTGGTCTTTGCAGAACTCATTTCAGAACTTCTGGTCGAGTCAGGTGATGTTATGCCTGAAGAGTTGCCTATTAAAGGATAAGTCTTTTTGATCGCATCTTCAGACCCCTAGTATGGAGATATACTATTCTATCTCTAGACTTTGAAGTGCCCTGCCTCTGCTTCTCGTGATGAGCATCAACGCATACACCATCAGGAAAAAAACTATCTCATACTTGATGACACTTTATATCGTCGAGGTGTAGATTGCATCCTTCGTCGGTGCCTCACTCATGAAGAAGCAGAACTTGTTCTTAATGAATGCCACACTGGATCATGTGATGATCATTTATATGGGTTGGCAACAACTCAAAAGATTTTACGAGCTGGTTAATTTTGGCCTACACTAATCAAGGATTGCGTCGAGTCGGTAAAGAAGTGCCACCCGTGTTAGATCTTCTCTCTGAAGATGAGGACACATCATGCTCCCATGTTTCCTGTCATTACTGTTGGTCCCTTCACCAGGTGGGGGATTGATTATATTACATGCCACCCCCCTTCAGCTAAGGGGTACTTTTATATCATCGTAGCAGTTGATTACTTTACAAAGTAAGTTGAGACTATGCCAATGTTCAATAATGATGGAGAGATAACAACTCTTTTTCTATTTAACCAGAAAATAGCAAGATTCGACATCCCGAAGGAGATTTTCACTAACCATGGTAGTCACTTTCACAATAAGATGATGTCTAAGTTAACGTCAAACCTTGGGTTGAGGCAAGAGCATTCATCACCCTACTACCCACAAGCGAATAGTTAGGTGGAAGCTATGAATAAGTCCCTCAAGGCTATTCTGTAGCGAATGACCAATTCTGCCAATTCAAATTGGCATTTGATGTTATATTCGGTATTATGGGCCTACCGAACATCTGTTAAGACTACAATTGGTTTTTCACCCTTTCAAATCGTTTACGGGATGGAAGCAGTCTTGTATATAGAGTGTCAGATCCCATCTCTAAAGTTGGCAGTACAGCTATTGCAAGACACTTCATCACTTGAGGAGCATTTATTATATCTTGAGCAGCTCGATGAGTAGTGTCGATATGTAGCCTTAGCTAATGAGGCTCACAAACAAAGAGTCAAGTGTCAGTATGATAGGTCTGTTTGTCCTCGGATTTTATCTGAAGGTGACCTTTTTCTGGTCTACGACCAAGATAAGGTTCCCCTGGGGGCAAGCAAGTTCAAACCCATGTGGTTTAGACCTTTCATCATGAAGGAGGTTCTAAAGAAGGGCACTTATCGTCTTATAAACTTTGAGGGAAATTCTTTGGTGGAGCCTAAAAATGGGCTCTACCTCAAGAAGTATTACTCGTAGGTCAGTCACCTTGGGGGACTTCTTTTACATATGTATAGATTTTATACAATTAGCTTTTGTCTTTTGTTGTTTTATGGACGTATCATTATTTATGTCATCTTTTTCACTGTGGCACATGTCAAGTGAATCAGAGGTGTTCGTTGGGTTTGCAGATGAAGCTATCCAACACACTCGAAGGCTTGCTTCCACAACTTGGGTGATTTTCACGCCTTAAGGCCAGTTTCTATCTTCTAGAGGTATATGTTTAGGTGACACCACAAACAAGGTCGTCGAATACAATGCAGTGATAGAGTTTCTTTTTGATGCTCTGTCGCATGGTATCTCTCACCTTCGGGTCTACTTAGATGATCAGCTGGTTGTGTCCCAGTTAAATGGGGTTTGCCGCGTTTATGATCCTACTCTAAATCAATGATTCCTTAGGGTACGTGTTGGCCCTTGAACAAGTTATGAGAATCCTTGGTCATGTTTGACCTATTTTTGGACTTCAACAGGATGTCGAAGGTAGAGCACAAGTTGAAGCGGAGATCGCGGGATATCGACCCCTTTTTATGGATTTTTTGGGTTTTGGGCTTATGTAACAGGTATGGGGATGTCGGCCCATGGGTTTACCCATGTTTAGGCACTTTTTGTAATGTATAAATAGAAATCTAGGTGATGTAAAGATGAGTCAAGTTGTAATTCGATGGCTTAGTGCTAGGAGAACAATCTATGTAATTGTAGTATGTTGTCTAAGTGAAATCAATTGTAAGTACTGTGTGTATAAACCGTGTGAAGACTTTGTGTTGTAATCTAACTTGGGGAAGGAGGATCTAGGGAAGTACACGCAGATCTCCTATCCTATGTGGAGTGGGTTTTATGGGCTTTGTACATGTAGAAGATTGACAGAAGATAATAAAGAGAAGAAGTGTAGGTGGATGTAGCCCCAGGCTGGGGGTGAACCACGTATATCCTGTGTTTCTATGCTTTGTGCGATGTATTGATGTATTTATCTGTTTACTTTCTTAAATGCTTTGATATAGATGAATGATAGGTAGATCTGTTAATGCTATGTGATTAGTAAGGTGAATGAATGCTAGATCTGATCTATTTATTTATTCTAAGTGCTTGAATGTATTAGATCTTGTAGACTACTGCATTTTTCTGTAATTAGGGTTTTTTCTGCATTGTGAATAAGGACTAAGTACTAATGAAGGATAACTGCTAAGTGCATTTTGAAGATATTGTAATCATAGATATGTGTCCCAGCTAGGTTGTAGACACTGGAGTCCTACAACCACCCCTGCCTCTACCTCAGGTGAGACTTCATCTATTTCGCAGGTGTTGTTGAAAGGGTCGGTAGTTAGGGTTTTGTTGGTACGTTCTTGAGCATTGAACCCTGGGTCTACCCCTATGCCAACAAATGGGCATGTTGGCCCCTGACCAAGTTTTGAGACTCCTTGGTCATGTTTGACCTATTTTTGGACTTTGACAGGCTGTTGAAGGTGGAGCGCAAGTCGAAGCGGAGATCATAGGATCTTGGCCCCTTTTTAGGGTTTTTTGGGTTTTGGGCTTATGTAATGGGTATGGGGATGTCGGCCCATGGGTTTACCCATGTTTAGTCCCTTTTTGTAATGTATAAATAGAAATCTAGGTGATGTAAAGAGGAGTCAAGTTGTAAGTCGATGGCTTAGTGCTAGGAGAACAGTCTATGTGATTGTAGTATGTTGGCTAAGTGCAAGCAATTGTAAGTACTGTGTGTATAAACCATGTGAATTCTTTGTGCTATAATCTAACTCGGGGAAAGAGGATCTAGCGAAGTGCACGTAGATCTCCTGTCCTATGCAGAGTGGGGTTTATGGGCTCTGTACATGTAGAAGATTGACGAAAGATAACAAAGAGAAGAAGAGTTGATGGATGTAGCCCCAAGCTGGGGGTGAACCATGTATATCATGTGTTGCTATGATTTGTGTGATGTATTGATGTATTTATGTGTTTACTTGCTTAAATTCTTTGATATATATGAATGATAGGTAGATCTATTAATGCTATGTGCTTAGTAAGGTGAATGAATGCTAGGTCTGATCTGTTTCCTTATGCTAAGTGCTTGAATGTATTAGATCTTGTATACTACTATGATGTTCTGTAATTAGGGTTTTATCTGCATTGTGCATAAGGACTAAGTACTAATGAAGGATAACTGCTAAGTGTGTTGTGAAGATATTGTAATCACATATCTGTGTCCCATCTAGGTTGTAGACACTGGAGTCCTACAACCACCCCTGCCTCTACCTCGGGTGAGACTTCATCTACTTCGAAGGTGTTTCTGAAAGGAATGGTAGTTAGGGTTTTTTTGGTGTGCTCTTGAGCATTGAACCCTGGATCTTCCCCTGTGCCAACAAATGGTTCTGTTGTCGGGACCTGAAACTGTGATTGTTGGGAACTGAGGAAAAGAGAAATCTCTGTGCATAGATCTGCTACTGTAGTGCGCAACACTCTACTTGATTTGCGAAGCTCTGTGCTAAGAGAATAAGTCCGATCTAAAGAAAAGAGGTAAGATCTTGAAGCTTTGTGCTCCGATAAAGGTAAAAACATTGAAATTTGTTTATTGAAAAGGTAAGATTTGAAAGCTTGGTGCTCTGTTAGAGGTAAGATAAGTGGAAATTTTTGTTTCGAAGGTATGGATCTAGATATGTTTGATAAATTTTGTCCTAGCTTGAAAGGTAGGACACAACTAGATGAAAGAGGGTTTGATATGAATAGATCTGATAGAAATAATTAAAGATATGTTATTCCTATGCATAGAAAGAATGCTTGGACTAACAAATGGATGCAGGACCCTAGAAAGAATTTTTGGCAGGTTAGCTACTACGATCCTAGTGCGCAGTATAGGAAAGGCTAGGGATCATTTAAAAGAAAAAGAGGATTAACCCTTTGTTATAGTTGTAGAAGACTGGGACATCTTCCTAAGGAATGCCCTAGTAGAATACCTAGTTCTCTTTGTTGTAAGGTTGTGGATCATGAATTTTTGGATTTCCCTAGAATGATTGCTAATCTTGAAAGAATGAATGTGAGACAAAAAGACCCTGAAGAAGATCAAGAAACTAAGACCATGGAAGAACCTCAAAAAGAATCATAGGCTATACTATTACAGATGAAAGAGACCCTAAATGACCACACAGACATTAGTTTATCAGAGATCTTAAAAGAGAAAGAGCAGGTAGAAGTAAGAATAGGAGACTTCAACATTGACTCTGTTCTGGATGAGGAAACACACATGAATAACATCACAAAAAGAACTTGGGAAATTTTGGGAAAGCCTTCTATGGTTCCTTCATTGGGAGGAATAGGCTTATTTTAAGGAAAGATAATAACCCTATGTGGAAGACTTACCAAGTCATCTATGAGTGCTCATGGAACTTCGACAGAGGAAGATTTTGAGGTTGTTAAATTTATTGAGAACATCGCCCCATTTTCTATGTTACTAGGAAAAACTTGGATTGAGAAAGATCAGACCCGAAGAAAAGAAGAAGAAACCCTCGAATAGAAAAAGAAAGACCTAAGAGACTTCATGGCTAAGAGAATCACACACTTATTGATAGAACAAGAAGACCATTTGAAGCTACTGAGGACCAAAGATCTAGATGTCGAAGTTGAACAAACATGGGAAGACTTAAAACACCTATTTGTACAAGAGAGTAGAGAACCTACTCCAAAAAGAGAAGAAGTATTACACTCGAACCCTAAGAAAGATCATCAATAGAGTGAATTTACTATGCCAAGAGGAGATAAGAATCAGAATGGAAATAGGAATACCAAGACGCAAATCACTGGGAAAAAGGCTAGAAAAATCAATAAGAAGAGAGCAAAGCTCGAAACGTTGCAGGAAGTTCCAGTGAAGACTTCGTAGAAGGAAGGATTCCAAAATTTGAACTTCATTGGGATATCAGTACAACGCAGCATGTAACTTTGCCATGGAGAAGAAATATAACCATTGTCAGCATTATGACCATTAGCCCAACACTTCTGAATGGTTAGAACAACAGTTATGACTAGAAAGCTAGCCATATGACCGTTGGGACGACGCCATGACGGACATAGCTGCATAGATGAAGGCTTCTCACTCATTGGATAGATCTGTTACCTCGTTGTCTACTTATTCCATTAAGCCTTGCACCGAGAACACTTTTTCCAACAGTGATTATCCAAGCTCATAGATTAGTTGATTTCGTGCATTGATCATCGAGCTCTCGCCATCCATCTCGTTGCATTGAGTAGTTGCTCATCAACCCAAGATATTCAACCACGAGCATGTATGTCCGAATAACTTAGCATAGTCAAAGAGTCTGTCAAGGAGGTACTCATCGACCTCATGATTGAAAGGGTAATGTTTGTGGGTGTACAATATTCATCGATGAGAGGAGTGCAAGCCTCCCCGTCGACTGATCGTAGATTCGGACCATCCCAAGATGCGACCGAGAAGAGAACCAAGCATAGAGATGACTGGGCGAATGCGAAGTTATTACCGTCCATCCTCCCCGATTACATCCCACCCCTGGCCAGTGTAGTGAGTCACAATAGTGTCTCGAGGGACTTCGACTACACCGTCATCACTGCGTATCTCCCGAAGGGGATACACACAAATAGACCACAACTAGAGAGGATTCCAACCTTGAATATCAGTGACTATAACATGGGAGACCGTAAGAGCTATGGCATGCTCGCACCTCACAAATATCTGACCAAGATGAAGGGAAAGAAGACAAAAATCATCCCCCAACCATGGACTATGGACATCACGAGGTCCACAATCTTGAACGTGATGAAGATACCACATTTTGGAAGGCACGAGAAGGTTAATGCCTATGTTAAGATTTTGTTTTCATGCTTCTATGGTGGATATCTTTGTTTGTACAGACATATCATTGTCGATCCAGCATTGATCCATAGGATCACCAGACTGAGCATGCAGGGACCAAACCCGCAAGACTTCTACCCAGGAAAAGCTACAGACCGCGCCTTGGAAAATACGATTAAAGATACATACGATGATGTCGAGAAGGGGATGTGAGGCTGAAAGGTATCCTCCATCTAGAATGGCACAGTGTGCCTAGCATGCCAATTGATTGTAGGAAAGATAGTAGGAAAGAACAGACCCACGCAGGTCACAGGGTTTGTTGTTGATCTCACTGGGAAATGTGTGGAAAGCCTATAGATGAACTGGGTGAAGTACCTAGTTAATCAACTCGAATTGTATTTCCACGAAGCCCAGGATCAGGGCTATGAGTTCCACTTTATATGGCTCCTAATCCTCATCGCGTTTACTTCTTGGGAGATGCCGGAAGGTGCAACCTTCCCTGACATTGAGCCATTCGAGTTGCTTGTTGCGAATTTCACCATGCTCTGGTATTTGAGCAATATGAGAAAAAAGTGGCAGTCGAACGCAGTATTTCATACCTACTACCTACAACTTAGGAGAGCTATTGATTCCTTCCCTCGTATGATGCCAAACACCCTAGACAAGTTCAGGCCTCTTATGAAGTTTTGTGCAGATAGGAATTTTATTTATATCATTGCATGCACTGATGAAAGTAAAGAAGAACTTCAGTCCTACTACAAGCTCAACACAAAGGACTTAGAAGAAATCATTAAAGACTGGCCTACAGAACTCCTTATCCCTGCTGACCCTATAGCATTGTTTGACCCGGACCTCATTGGAAATCCTGTGGTTACTCACGAAGAGTATGATGCCCCAAGTAGCAGCAGGAAGAAAAAGAAGCAAGATGTGCAAAAAATACACAACACATCAGAAGAGACTGCATCCGAGTCACCTAACGGAGGAGGTGATGACGAAGTGAACAAAGAGGAAAAAGAAAAAGAGGAAGATAAGCAAGGCGAAGTAACACCATCACAAAAACTCCCCGATGACACCGATCCATCTAAGAAGAGGAAGGCTTCCCCCATGAAATCTTCATCCCATTAGAAGTCCAAATCGAATAAGCCAAAGATGTAGAATGTACTCACAGTCAATGACTTTGAATTCATTATTTCAACTGTAGGAGATGCCTTAGAAGAGATTTTGCAAAGAACTAAAGAAAAACAAGAAGCCATGTACGATAGAATTGAAGCAGAACTCAGAGGTGTACAACAAGCCCTTTATTCGAACCGCGTAGTGTCCATTATGCCCCTGCCATAAGATGAAATAGAGTTGGGAGATGAGCCTACCCAACTCCACAGAATAGTTGATGCGACAGAAGCTCAACTTCATCACGTACAGGAAGAAAAGGAATAGGCCACAATGGCCTTAAAGCAAGAACAGACGAAAGTTATAGAGCAACGCTGGATTACGCAACAGGAAAAGGACACCCTTCAAGCAAATTCTGAGAAAGAGAGACCGTAGATCCAACAAGAGAAAGAGTAGTTGATCGCGGAGCAAATCAGAATCAAAGAAGCAGTCATCAAAGAACTTTGCTCTGTGACTGGCTTGGAGCAGAAGGAGGAAGAACTAGTAGAGCATCAAGTAGCGTAGCTCGTGGAAGCCATCCAGTAGCTTCATCAGAGAATCGCAGATCTAGAGCTACGAACAGTGCCTAGCACCCCGCAGGATGTGCGAGATCAAAGAGAAGAAATTACTTGAAGTGTAGTTGAGAGAATCAAGGCCCTCACCATGGAATGTAAACAACTAAGTGATCACAGTGCCCAGACTTATGAGCGACTCACTAAGGATCTTGAATTGAAGGCACTGGAGTCACAGCTCCAGGAGGCAAAGCAACAAGCAAAAATAGTACAAGCGTAGTTGAAACCCCTGTCAGCAGTCGAGAGGATGAAGCGATCCCAAGAACAGTGCACTGCTCAGGAGCAGGTCCACACCATTTAGAGAAGATTCATGGAAGTGACTCAAAGGTCCAACCAATACAGGACGAAGCTTACCAACTGTTTGCAGAGATTGAAGGCCAAGGATTAGAACTAGAGAAAGTCGTCACTATAGCTAAACAATGCTTAGAGGGACCTCTCGATGAAGCAGTTATCCAAGAGTTCGTCAAGTAGGAGACCTTGGCACAACAACAGGTCGAAGCAGTTCGAGCTAAGCTCGAGGATTTTGAAGCATAACTACCTAGATCAGAGTGACTCAGGACGAGTCACAAGTGAGTGTTGGGGGCATGTTGGCCCTTGACCAAGTTTTGAGAATCCTTGGTCATGTTTGACCTATTTTTGGACTTCAAGAGGCTGTCGAAGGTGGAGCGCAAGTCGAAGCGGAGACCGCAGGATCTCGGCCCCTTTTTAGGGATTTTTGGGTTTTGGGCTTATGTAACGGGTATGGGGATGTCGGCCCATGGGTTTACCTATGTTTAGGCCCTTTTTGTAATGTATAAATATAAATCTAAGCGATGTAAAGAGGAGTCAAGTTGTAAGTCGATGGCTTAGTGCTAGGAGAACAATCTATGTGATTGTAGTATGTTGGCTAAGTGCAAGCAATTGTAAGTACTGTGTGTATAAACCGTGTGAAGGCTTTGTGTTGTAATCTAACTCGGGGAAGGAGGATCTAGCGAAGTGTGCAGATCTCCTGTCCCATGCAGAGTGGGGTTTATGGGCTCTGTGCATGTAGAAGATTGACGAAAGAAAATAAAGAGAGGAAGGTGGATGTAGCCCTAGGCTAGGGGTTAACCATGTATATCTTGTGTTGCTATGCTTTGTGCGATGTATTGATGTATTTATGTGTTTACTTGATTAAATTATTTGATATAGATGAATGATAGGTAGATCTGTTAATTCTATGTTCTTAGTAAGGTGAATGAATGCTAGATCTGATATGTTTCCTTATGCTAAGTTCTTGAATGTATTAGATCTTATAGACTACTACGTTGTTCTGTAATTAGGGTTTTATCTACACTGTGAATAAGGAGTAAGTAATAATGAAGGATAATTGCTAAGTGCGTTGTGAAGATATTGTAATCACAGATATGTCTCCCAGCTAGGTTGTAGACACTAGAGTCCTACAACCACCCCTGCCTCTACCTTAGGTGAGACTTCATCTGCTTCGCAGGTGTTGCCGAAAGGGCCAATAGTTAGGGTTTTGTTGGTGTGCTCTTGAGCATTGAACCCTTGGTCTGCCCCTGTGCCAACAATACGTCTCTTAGAACGTTTCTTTGATTACATCATGTATATCCATGTTCCTAGGAGATTAAATCAAATCATAGGTACTCTAGCTAATCATGTATTAGATTGGCATATTGCACACACGTAAAAAAAAGCACAAACATACACATGTAAATACATTTGTAAATAAATGTAATCCATAAGACATGAAATATGTAAATATGCATATATATATATATATATATCAAAATTCTCATAGTACATAGGTGGGCATGAAAGCCTCAAAAATACATATCTAGTATACGTCACGAGGATTATGCCCTAAAAAATATACAAAAAGTTCCCTCAGCATGTAAGTGGTCCACCCTAGCTAAGCACAGAGCTTGTTGTCCCTGCCATAGTGAACAATGATGTTTTCCAAACGTAGAAAGAGCTGGACCCAGGGTTGTGGCACCCCAACTATGTGAGGCTGCATTGATGGCGGGAGATCCTTGATCTTATCCATGGGAACAACATGAGTGAGCGCAGTGAGGTTCCACTCCACCCGTCTCAATGCTTTCTCAGCCTCTCCGACTGGAAGTCCCCCTGTTGTTGCTACTGTTGGTATGACAACTGCAGTTGGTACTGCTTCTGGTCTCGGATGCCACTTGGTCCTCGTGAAGTCTACTAGACGCACTGCTCCCACATCTATACATAACAGATACATAGTTGTCAGGTACTGTGCTACGCATAAAAATGATATATACAAAAAGAAACTAAAAAATTAACTAACCTTAAAAACAAATGTATCTATCTCTCCTCGCTCCTCTCCAAGAGGTAAAGGCATGTTCGGGTCCTTGGAAAGGTTGATCCCGACATAGGGGTAGTCCTCTATTGCCGAAATATGTCGTGCCCACTAGTCAAAAAAGGTGTCGTCAAAGGCCTCTATGGTCCTCCCTCCACCCTTTCACGACAGAAACATTTCCCATCTACACACTGTTGGGGCGAAGGCCATATGCCCTCACATTGTCTCTCGTGGACTGAGACTAGGTACCCTCTCAAAGAAGAATGAGCATAGAATGGTCCCAAATCCAAAGTTCTTATTGCTCCACCTGTGACACTCGGTGAGTTGTCTCTTCATGCAGTCTAGCATGGTCATGCTCCAATCAAATATTTTTGCATTTAAGCACTGTACCGCACAATGCATGTGTGCCCGGGAGGCCTGATGTAAATCCGTGGATCTAGTCATCTGCCCAATGAGTAAAAATATCACTTTCAATGATAGGTTGGTGATCTTGTGGATTGGAACCTGATAACCTACTTTCTTAGTGCCGGCCTCGCTATGTAGTCCGATCAACTCAACAATGTTATGAGGCCCAGGGGGAAAAGAATGTAAGTTGACTAGTTCCCCTCTCCTTGAGAGGCCATTCAAAAAGTAAATGTATTTATTCATTGGATTCAAGGACTACCCCTCGAGCATAAACGCCTCAGCGTCAAGGTGCCAATAATCTACTAAGGCATTCAGCAGCCTGGGTTGTGCCCTTATGAATGGACACCAAAAGAACTTCCACAAACTGCATTGTCTCAATGCAGCCATAGTTGCAGGGTCCTCATCAACCAAGATATCAATGTCTTCATGCTCCCTCTCTCTCCAGTGGACATACATCCTATCACATGACAAAGTTCAAAGGGGAGTTAACTCTTGTATTTTCAATTTTTTCATGTTCTTGAGGGTGTACGCGGGTTGTATTGGGCACAATCGCATATGCACATGGGCATATTGTTTTTTTCCCATGGGCATACACAGGTTGTCCTTGTACAACCCACGTACATGCATGGCCGCCCCTTTTTAGGAGTGCGTGCCCCCCCAAAAATAAAACAAATGAAAAAGGAAAGTATTGAAATGCAAGAGGGGTTGATTTGTACTTACTTGGCCCAAGTGGAAGTTCGTTTTGTCCTCTGAAGCTCCCGGAATCAACTCTTTTAGAAAAGGGATCTTTTTGGATTTTTGGTTAATTCTCAATTTGCAATGGTGAAAATGAGCTGCCAACTTCTATTTATAGACTTTTTTGGCCTTTTTTGCCACTTTTTCGAACCCTTTTGTCATTTTTTCTGGCTTGAAAATCATTTAACGTGGTTCTTGAGTTTCTTGTTGGATGTTACAACATACTTTGATTTTGGGTTTGGTGAACTTTTTGAGAGATGGGTCACTTAAAAGGTTCTTTAGTAAAAGGCGTCTTTTCAACTTTTTGCATTTAAGTTAGGATTCCACCTCCGCTTTCTGCATCTCATTGCATTTTTCTCTTTTCCATAGGATCAATCCCACCAAATTGTGACATGGAACCGTCATTGCTGCTTTAGAAGTGTCATAGTTTAGTGGTAGAGCCTACCTCTACATGGATGCCCTACTTAGATCCTTATTACTTTTGGCGTCCATGTCATTGTTAATGACTTTAGTCTCGAGAGTCCTTGTTATTCCTGTCATGATTACGAGTTTGAACCTCATTTGCATGATACATCATCACTCTTGACCTCACCCTTGGGACTCCCAAACAAAAAATGAGTCTTCTTTAAGCACTTTTCAGACTCTTTAAACATGAAAAGATTGTCGAGCGATCTTATTGTCCTTCACGCTCGCCAAACTAAAACTTGAAGGCACGTCTGTTCGAAGGTAGTTTACCCCTTTTTCAGTCCAGATGGTCAATTTTATGAACAAAGGTACGCTCTAGGAACTTCGGTTCGCTAGAAGAGTATTCTCAGGTATAAGTTTAACCCTTTTCCGGGCTTGAGGGACTAAATTTACGAAAAAGGAATCCCCATGGAGTCCATAGTTAAGCTCTTTTCAGACTCCCTAAAATTGAAAAGATTGGCGAGTGAACTTGTTCCTTCACACTCGTTAAAATGGTCCAGAAGAACATCCCCTACGGAGTTCGTAGTTAAGCTCTTTTCAGAATCCTTAAAATTGAAAAGATCGTCGAGTGACCTTGTTCTTTCACACTTGTTAAATTGGTTCAGTAAAACATCTATCGGCATGAGTTTACCCCCTTTTCTGGCTTGTAGATTAAGGAGGAAAAACGTACACCTCGGGAGATTCATCTCTCCCGGAGAGTTCTCCTAAGTAGATTTTATACTTTTTCGGGCTAAGGAGTTAAATCTAGAAAAAGGTTGTGAATCCATAGTTAAGCTGTTTTTAGACTCCTTAAAATTGAAAAGATTTCTGAGTGATCTTGTCTTTGTCACACTCGTCAAAATGGTTTTGAATAGACGTCTTTTTAGTGCTAGTTTACCCCTTTTTCGAACCGACTAGACTACCTTCGAAAAAGGTACCCTAGCGGAGTCTTCTTTTATGTTTTTTCAAACTCTCTAAAAATGAAAAACTACCGATCTTACCTTCTCTAGGATCGTTAAACATACATTGAAGGGGGTTTTGTGTCTTATCAATCACAGTTGCATCTCTACGTCTTTGGCCTAAAGTTGGCTCCATGTTGGTCTCAACTGAACCTTTGAAGCAAGCCTTGTAGCACTTTTTGCCTCTGCGTCTTGACACCTTGACCCATGGAGAAATTTTCCCGAGTGTCCTTTTCCTGCACATGTCTCCTTTCCCTGGGCATTAGTGTGTTCCTTTCTCTAGGAACTAGTATGCTTGCAACACTCATTCCTCCTTTGTAACATAACATTCTTTTATTCTTTTTCAAGCTCTTTAAAAATATTAAAAAGGACAAAAAAAATCAAATATACCCCAAAAAGAGGACGAGAAATATATTTTCTTTTATGGTAGCACAATGAGTCGCCCTTAGACAAAGCACATCCTTCCGTTTGTTTGTCAAGCTCTGGGATTTAATATGACCTTAGGAAGATGTTCTTGCTACATAGAGTTGTGTCCTTCTCCATTTGGTTATCCTTCCAAACACATGGAGAGTTTACATTGCCTCCTGCATCGTGAACTTATGTCAATGTCATGCCGCCTAAGTCTCATCATTTGTCATGATATTTTCCAAGGGAATTTTTACACAACCTAAGTGGACCATTCTACAGTTTGTCTCTTGACCTCATGCCCGGCCATCCCAAAAGTCCAATCAAGTCCTTGTTTGAAATCAATGAAGTTCTCTGCCTGATCATCAAGATTCTCTTGTATTTTCTTGATGAGTCATCGAAGACCTCTGGGTTGTGAAGTTGTACACTCACATTACACTCCTACCCAATTTTTGAAGATTTTGAAGTTGTTGCTCGAGCTTTGAAATCCTCATCTACAGCCATCAGGCGTCACTGGATTATTGAAGATGGATACTATACATGTATACCTTTGATTTTGAGATGTAGATCCATTGTGTATTGCTTGTGGCTACACTTTATATAGTTATAT
Organism: Picea sitchensis; assembly: GCA_010110895.2. Lineage (NCBI taxonomy): Eukaryota > Viridiplantae > Streptophyta > Pinopsida > Pinales > Pinaceae > Picea > Picea sitchensis. Next base: position 27,864 of record SNQJ01S0041606.1, on the reverse strand, counting down.
GACATGGATCAATAGTGTATTTGATTGGCAGACATGATTTATTTCATCTCAAGGATGGGTATGCCCGCGTCGGTGAGACAATTGTTATTTTTCAGATGGCACCTCCCGAACTCTGGTCCCGGGCTCACTCACTTCGTACATTGGTGAAGATTTGTAATGTATTTCGGCCATCAAATACTCTTCTTACCTCACAAATTAGGGGACATCTTTTATAACCCTAAATTTCACCATACATGCATACCTGGCATATGGCCCTCTTACTTGCTATTTTTGCCAAGCCATCATTGAACAACTCTTCTTAAAAACAATATTTTTGAATATGTATGCGCCCTGCACCACTACTGCTCATGTACACACACCCATTGCACCATAATAGCCCATGTACGCATGCTAGCTACACCATTACAACCTTCTTATACCCACAAATGTTGCAAAAATTAAAAATTTACAAGGAATTCGTTGAGATTATGGGCTATTGGGTAGTTTCCCAACCAATTGACCACCTATAGCCCATCACCCAACCAAATAACAATCCTTTTGTTATATAAAAGGAGGTGTTGGGGTCTCATTCCACATCCACACATAAGAACAGTTAAACTCTGTCCGTTTCACATCCCCTCCTTGCCCCATTAAATTGAAGCCACCTTGTGAGATTTGCATCATAATTGCCCAATTTTGCCTTTTTCCTCCATCATAAGCCTATGCCATTTCCTTAGAAGAAGTGTGAGAGGAGAAAGATACGTGGAAGCGCAGTTGGATCTTGGTGAAGAGGAGCCCAGACCAGGTTCGTGGAGCAGTCATTGATCTCATTGTAAGTAAACTTTTTGATATCAATAAAAGGAATATTTTTTCTGTCCCAAAACATGATGTGTCTAATCTTTATGTTTGATTTATGATTTATGCTAACATCTAACCCATAATTCATATATGAGATGCATGTTTGTAGTTCATTGTTTTTCTATTTGTGAATGCAGGTCAGCCTTGGGAGGAGGCTTGTAGTGAGCGGAGATATCAAACGCGAGAGGATCAACACCAGACGTGGAGTTTAAGGTAGAGTTACCGGATATTTTCACTTTGTATTTCTTGTATGATTGTGGGGTATGTTAGGGGTAGTCTAAAGAGTAAGAAACTTTTAGACAGTTAGATCCGCCTACATGTTGAACCCTAGTGTAGTCCATAGAGGGTTTTTCCCACTATAGCAATATTTCATTTGGTATATTGTAGTTCCCCAATTTTAAGAACTTTAAAGATAAGAAATTTCCTAGAGATGAAGGAATAGTGTTCTCCAATTTGTTAAAACTTGAATTCAAGGTCTTGAGCTTCTTTAGTGACCCCAATTGAACAAGAATTTTTCCATTGATGTTGTTCCCCAAAAAATCAATATGCAGTAGTTGGGTACAATTGTGAAGAGTTGGAATTGTTCTAGTCAAGTGTTTGACTCCAAAGTTAATGTAAGACAACTTGTCATAATGCCATAGAACTGGAATTGTTCCACTCAACTCATTGACACCAAAGTTGTTATAGAATAACTGAGTACAATTGTTGAGTGTTTGATCTAGATTATTTTGAGAAGAAATTAAGGAGGAGATATAACAATTAAATATACAGATATATTTCAATAAACATAGAGATAAAGTAATGCACAATTTTTACTAATGGGGGAATGTACAGAAACTGTAAAATTACAGAGTGAATGACTAGCTAGAATGGTGGCATCTTATCTCTAAGAAGAGATGTGATGGCTACGCTCATTTGCAAGAATATGATGATGTTTACAATGAAGATCTAGAGGAATTTTTAACATAAAGAAAAATCCAAAACCCTAACCCCAGAAGATGAAACTCCAAAAAGTTTGTGGGCCCCGATGGGGGTAGTTGGTACATTAACTTTCCAAGGACATAAATTTTGCATATGATCTTTGTTTGGGGTGCACAATATCTCATTGGAAAGGTCTATCCAAGGGATACACATTTTTCCACGAAACTCTGGAAAAAGGATATAGTGTGACTGTGGCGATCCCAAAAAATGATGTTTAGGGCCTCAAAATGGACCTAGAAGTTTAGGACCCGAAAAGTTGTAGAAAAACTGCCAAAGTGGAAACCCCTATTTTGAGCTAGTGGAATAGGTGGGTGGCCATCGATTTCTACCTGGATCAGTGCTGGAGGGATGTGACCACTTAATGAATTCCAAAATAATTCAAGATATGATATAATTCTCAACGAACCCAAAACAGAAAGGATTGGACCACTCAAATTGTTTGTCGATAAGTCAATACATGATAGAATTCTCATCAAACCCAAAATGGAAGGGATTAGACCACTGATATTGTGATATTTAATAGACAACATTTGGAGATATATGCAGTTTCTTAGAGAAGTTGGAATACTTCCACTGAGATAATTCAAATTCTTGATCAAATTCTCGTTAGAATCAAAAGATTCCAACTCCACTAGATGACCAAACTCGGTTGAAATGGTTCTCGTCAACCAATTGATCTATGAAAGGTCGACCCATCAAAGGCATGTGCAATTAAATAATGATTTTGTAATAGATCCCTTGAGCAAATAAAATTTGTAACTGAGGTCTAGTATTTTCAGCGCTTTAAGCAATCCAAATTTGGGTAAAATTCCTCCTATCAAATTATTACCAAAAAGATTCAACATGTGCAATAAGGAGAGGTTTCCCAAAGAAGGGAAAATGTACCTTTCAATTGTAATTTAGGATCCATGTCATCATGGGGTATGAAACCCGGAAGTATCATGGAAACAACTCTTTGTTGCTTACATGTAATACCATACTAGGAGCATACTTCCTTTGAGGTCTCAACTATCCAATTGGACAACTTTCCAGAAGGATCACTTTTGATATGATTTTTAAAAGATATAAGAGCTTGCACATCCATTTTCTTTTGATGTTCCATCGATGACGGGAATCCATAAAGGTCCCTTTCCATCATATTACGTCAATTTGAAACCTTTCCATCATATTGCATCCATTCGAAACAAAATCATAACCATATTCCAAGTAATGAGTATGGGAATATGGGTTCCATCTTGAATGATTAATAATTGTGGAAACAACAAGATAGGCTACCAAGATAACAAAGTTGCACACACATGATCATGAGAAAAACTCTTGTAATATCCATTTCTCCCCCTTTCTAGCTCTTTGAGATTCAAACGTCCTTCAAAGCTTATTTCTATTACAATATCATGAAAAAGACATACGTTAACAAAAAAATTAGTAAAGATCCATACATAATTTCTAATGCAATAAAATGGAAAGCACAAACAAAGAGAAATATCGTCGTATTAAGCGGGCGAGAGATCGAGTGTTGACTTGATGTCTTCTTTGGCGGTGGATGTGATAGGAAAAGAAAAGTCACGAAGACGTTTCAAGGATGCACTAGGAAATGTCTAGTGCAATATCATGAAAATATGGAAACTTTCTAGAGGACAGGACATTAAGGAAGAAGCCAGGAAAGATTCATAGGAAATTGGTAATGCATTACCATGGAAATATAAGGAAAAATAGAGGAAATTTCTAAAATACAATACATTAACAAGAGAGGAAATTTGTAGTCCAATATCATGGAAAATTTCGAGATAGATGAAGGAGAAAAATCACCGTACTGAGAGAGGGGTTGATTTATTGATTCGACGTATTGGAAAAATGTTGTAATAATAAATAAATATAAGAAGTGATGATGGTGTCTTCAATTCACTTTTTTTATTTAAAAAAAAATAATTCTTTGCTATTAAATTGAATCAAAGCTAAATTTCCAATACATATAATGAAACAAGGTTCAAAGCCATTACAAAAATATATTCATTATGAGCTTAATATGTCAAGATGGATGAGGAGGATAAAAATCATTCCTCCCAAGCATCCAAGCTAAACCCAATTGACATTGTTATTAATTCACTTGTACAAGTATCATGACAAAAGTATTCCACAGGTCAAAACAAAAGAAAAACATGATATACTACTTTATAATTATGAAATTTCGGAAATTCAAAATGAAGAGCATATACCTTCCAAAATCAAAATAAGTGAGAACATCTTTTCAGAACAATTAAATTTTGGTGAAATATATATATATATATATATATATATATATATATATATATATATATATATATATATATATATAATCCAATTATTTTATTGGTTAATAATTATTTTTTTCTAAATATTTAATATCTTGATAAATTTAAATTATTTATTTTTTAATTAATAGTATTTGTTTTTTCTAAATATTTAATATCTTGATAAATTTAAATTATTTATTTTTAATTATATTTATTGTTTCTAAATAAATTATATTAAAATATTTATTATGATTTTAGTTAAATATGATTGTATATAATAAGTATACATTATTTATTTTTACTAAAGAAATATTTTAAATAATTATATTAAAATATTTATTATGATTTTAGTTAAATATGATTATATACAATAAGTTTATAATAATTTTACATTAGATAACAATATTAATGATCTTTATCCTAACTTTAAATCTTTTGATATGACATCTAGAAATAACATTTGGAATAGATTAGAAGAGCTAAAAGTTCATTTTCAATTGAGAGCTATTGGGATAAGGTTATATGAGAAAGTTATTTCTAAGTGCAGGAACAATGAGGGTCTATTAAAATAAATTAATTGTAATATATGGGTTAAGAAAGGTTATCTCTTGTCCCCTACCCTTGTTTCCATTTAAATTGAAAAGATAGATGCATGTTTAGAAGAAGTGGGTATTGTTGGCACTACTTTAGCTAGAAGAGTCATCATCCTTATTCTTTATGATGATGATATTATTCTTGTTCCAAGGTATCCATTTGATCTCAAAAATTAATTAAGAATTCTTATTGATTTTCATTCTATCACTGGTACATCAGTAAACACTGATAACACACAGGCTATGATAATCAAATCTAAAGGGATCACTTTGATAATATTGTGTGTGACAATAAAAACTTATAGGAACTAAATTCATATAAATATCCTAGAGTTGACTTTCATAACAAGATTAATTGGAACTATAGCATGAGAAAATGGTTAATGCAGGATAGAAAGATTATTTTGGCCTTTAGAATCGATGCAAATCACCAAATTTATGGTTCCACAAAAGATAAGTTCATATGTAAGATATTTGTTACCCCAATTTTCTTATATGGATGTGAACTTTGGGGTTACTACATTTCTAGAGAATCTTGAAAGAATATCGAGTAATTCCATAAACCTTTTAAAAATTTATCATTTTAAAATCACAAGCAATACACCCTAGCCAATACTCTTGTTAAAACATAGTATTTCACCCATTGAGAGTATGTGTATGGTTACCTATTGTATAAGAAAAAAGTAACTAAGTGTTGAGAGTATGTGTATGGTTACCTATACCATTAAAAATACTATCACATCTAAATTTAAAGAGAAATTATGGTGTGATGAAGAAATAGAGAAAAAGAGAAAATTGAGGTACTATAAAGAGGTGATTAACCGCAATTTAAAATATCAAAAGTATATTTATGTAATAGCTATCTTAAAAATAAAATTAACCTTGATTAAATAATTAAAAACTCTCATGAGATCCATAATGAAACTAGGTGTTGTTCCTGAGTTTATGTTTTAAGGCTATAAAACGTACCATCAAGGCATCCGTAAATGATCTAAAGAAATGATTTTTGGAATAAAGAATCAAAGAAAGATCATAGCAGATTCAGTTTCTCAACTGTCTACATCTTGCTTCCTGTTGTTCTTGGATGCTAATGTCTCACTCAATAGCAACCCATGATTGTTCTAACTCAACTCGGTTAGTTGTTGTTTCTAAAATAGTATTGAATAAATTCAAGGCAATGCTGGTTTGGTCCTGAAGGCCTGGTTCAACGTTAGGTTGTCTGCTACTAGGGACAGTCATGGAAGATAAAACTTTATTTGTTTAAAAATGGATTTTTAATCAATTGGTTACTTCAGATTTCTAGAGATGAGATCAAGAAAAACAATTTTAAAATCTAAAACAGTAATGTAAACACATTCAAGGCTGTTTTCTGGTTTTGTAACAATTTCGAGAATTGTAAACAACAAAGAAACAATACAGAGAAATATAAGGCTTTAATCAAGAAAGAATCTTATATTTCAATAGACACTGATGAAAGAAAAAGGAGATTTCTAACAAGGGTTAAGAATTAATAAACAAAAGCTTTACAGGTCTTAAAATTGCTAAAGCAATTTCAGAGGAAAAAACTGTAAAACATTTAACATCCAAACCAACCTAAAAATATAAATCAATGATGTATATAACTTCAAATTGATTACTTGTTAGAAAAACATTTAAAAGGAAAATTTATCAAAGTATAATAAACAGGGGAAGACACATAGTTACAAAGTTGCAGGATCTAGAATCTCGTTTGCGATTTATATTCCAATGTATTTTAAAACTGATATTACAAAAATGGCTCTCTCCAAAATTTCTGAAGCCCTTTCTCAGCCTCTAGAAACTATATTTATACATTTTCATCAAAGTGTCTCGTTGGTCATTAACCAACTTCCTAATATTACGGTTACATAAACATAATGTCAACCGTTTACAATTTCTTTTTAATTTCTAATAATAAAAACATTTAAAAAAGGTTTCAAACTTGCATTGACGAACTTTCTTTTTCTGCATCAACACACTGAACACATTTTCCCAAAAAATTTACTAAGATCCTGGGAGCTTCGGGTATCTCATTTGCTTCAAATGAGAAAAATCTCCTCTGTAATTCGGGCAACCGACTTTCTATCATTTTTTCTGTGAATTTAACAGTTTTCAACTTTAAACTCGAAGTCACCATCCACTTGTTGATCTCTGTGATGTTGATCAATTTGATGTTTGAAATATATGCTTTCTTTTCCTCGATCTCTTCTCTAAACCTCAGCTGATGCTTGGCTATATTGACTTCGCCTAACAATCCAGAACAACCATCTATCGTGATATTCAATGAATCTCTTTCAAAGAGATCAAAAATTCCCGGGCAATCCTCGTTAACTTCTCTTGTGATTCGTTTATATTCAGCCAGTTTTGTTTCCCATACTTTTATTATTATGTCTCCTTTAACTTGTTCAGAAATAGATAATTTCTGAGTCTTTCCAATTTCTTCCTTTAATGAGGAAGCCACTGCTTTCTGAAAAGTTGTTCTTGCTGCTTTCGCCTCTCTTTCTTTATGGAACACATTCTCCAGAGACTTATTTGATTCCTGAAAATAATTCTGGATTATTTCCAGATTCAAAAACACTTTTTGCTGTGTCTCCTCTATTCTTACATATATCTCCGATGCCTGTGTCCTGAAATTTTCAATTTCAACTACCTGGTTAGCAATAGAAATGATCTTATCTTGCAAATTTTTATTTTCTTCTCCGAGCTTTCGAACCTGTTCTTGTGTGACCTGTATTAAGTGTTTTGCCTCATCCAAGTCTTTATTCA
>SNQJ01S0041606.1:0-20346 GCA_010110895.2 Picea sitchensis | reverse complement strand
CTGAACACATTTTCCCAAAAAATTTACTAAGATCCTGGGAGCTTCGGGTATCTCATTTGCTTCAAATGAGAAAAATCTCCTCTGTAATTCGGGCAACCGACTTTCTATCATTCTTTCTGTGAATTTAACAGTTTTCAACTTTAGGTTTGAAGTCACCATCCACTTGTTGATCTCTATAATGATGATTAATTTGATGTTTGAAATCTCTACTTTCTTTTCCTCCAGCTCTTCACTAAACCTCATTTGGTGCTTGGCAATATTGACTTCACCTAACAATCTTGAACAACCATCTGTTCTGATATTCAATGAATCTCTTTCAAAGAGATCGAAGATTCCTTGGCAATATTCATTAAATTCTCTTGTGATTCGTTTATATTCAACCAATTTTGATTCCCACACTTTAATCATTCTATCTCCTTTAACCTGTTCAGAAATAGATAATTTCTGAGTCTTTCCAATTTCTTCCTTTGATGAGGAAGCCACTGCTTTCTAAAAGGTTGTCCTAGCTTCTTTCGCCTCCCTTTCTTTCTGGAACACATTCTCCAAAGATTTATTTGATTCCTGAAAATAATTCTGGATTACTTCCAGATTCGAGAACACCTTCTGTTGTTCCTCCTCTATTCTTACATATATTTCTAATGTCTGTGTCGTGAAATTTTCAAGTTCTACTACCTGGTTAACAATAGATAAAATCTTATCTTGCAAATTTTTGTTTTCCTCTCCCAGCTTTCGAACCTGTTCCTGAGTGACCTGTATTAAGTTTTTTGCTTCATCCAAGTCTTTATTCAATTTCTGGATCTCTTGCATATCCTTTAGTCTAGCTTGTTCTAGACCTTTCTGTATTCCCCAACCAATATTTCTTTCATTTTCTTTTATTTTGTCTTGCAACTGGATTATTTTTTGATCCTTCTGTTCAAGCATAGTCATTAAATTTCCCACAAAATACATATTAGCTGATGCTAATATGTTCCTGCTAATTCTGTAGCGAAATCTCCAGCTTTGAGTTTCTTTCCATCTATGATAACTCTATACCTTTTAATCGTTCCTTCTCCTCTTGGATGAATTTCCTATTTCAAGACTGCTCTTCGCTTTTTGTTGAAAAAATAATACGATGAAGGGATTTCATCTCTTGAAATTGCCTCTAGATCACTGACATATAGAACTCCTTCATGGGGGGTTCTGAAAGTAGACTGTAATGGAGTTAAAGAGGTGATAGGACTACCAAGTTCTTTTGAAGTTGTTCCTCCTATCTTTTCTGGAACGTTCTTCATGATTTCTGGAATTGTTTCTGGTTCTTTTCCCTTATCCATTCCCGATTCTTTTGTTTGAGAGCCCTGTGCATATTGATAAGGTATCTTAGTATTCTTTAGTGTACCTTTATCATTTATTTTACCCTGAGTATTAGTTTCAAATCCTGGAGGGGATTCTTCCTGTTCTCGCAATGAGGTCGAAATTTCACCCTGTAAAATCTTAGGTAGACAGCTTCACCTATGGCTTTGAAAAGATGCAAACCCAACCTATGAGTCAGATGTCAAGGTCTGGACTCTGTTCAAAACTTCTTCATAAGACCTAACATCTTTGAAAATATCATCATAAACAGATACTTCATGTTCATATGCTTTTAAATTACAATGTATGTAATGCCTACTTATTATTTGGTAGGGGTCATGTTTTTTGTGCTCAATGTTTACTAACTTCACTTCTTCCAATGACTCGGCCTCTACCTTAGAATGGCGTAAATTTGATAAAGTAAATATCCCCACATGAACAAGGAAAGATGGCCATGCTTTTTTCTAAAGTGCTTTTAATTCCAACCCAATACCACCCTTGGCTAACTGATGAGCTACTTCTCTGCATATCAATCTGTCTGGTAAGAATTTTGGGAGTGCGTGAGGAGGAATGGAACAGCCATAGACCTTAACATAGGAAAAATTTTCCTCAATAAACCAGTCGGCAACAAATTTAAGACTTTCTATGACTGAATTAGAAATGCGAGGGCGCTCGCATCCAAAAAATAATTTGTGCATAGGAATAATGACAAAATGACAAACTTCGTAAAATGATTCTTTAGCATTTTCTTCCCAGAGGGTTGAGTGGTATTTATGAACAGGCTCTGGGTAGGAAACATTCCAACTCCAATTCATTAATGGAAATGGGGTCATAAAACAGATGGCATGCATAATATATGCAGACATATAAAAAGACACTGGTTGTCCCTTTGACTTGGTTGCTTTATAATTTAGAATTTCTCGCGTCAGGTTATCCGATAAAATTTTATGCTAGTTAAAACCATTTCCATTTAAGACTTCTTCTAAGAAGGGTACCCAATTTGCATGAAAGTGACAGGGATCTTTTATCTCGAAAAGTCTGCATAACATCATGGCTACATAAACCATATATTCGTTTAAGGAAGCTGTAGCATAAATCCCATGAGAATCAGCCCTAAACTTTGCTTCAGACCTCTCCCATCCTTTAATCATGTTGGGGTATGTCTGGTCTGCCTCAATACATTCTTTTCTTTGAAATTCAGCTAAAAATTCAGCATTAAAGGTGTGTTTATAATTCAGCGATAGTTTATACATTACTTGAATGTGCTCAGGCTGAAATGAGCCGACGATAGCTCCTTACTCGTTCTGAATACTCCTTGTTTGGATATCTGCCTTATCCAGAGCCCAGTCGACCATCTCAGTATATGCCACCAGCCTCGGATGCGCAGCAACCTTATGAAGTTCAGACTCAACAACGTCCCGTAGATGATTTTCAGAATCAGGATCTGCATACTTTAACTCATCCTCTAGCAATTCAGAGATTTGAGCCCATGCTTTGATGGAGTGTATGGCATGTGGAGTAGTATACGAGATAATATCACCTTTCTATGGTTCTTCATTTTTCTTCGGTGCTTTTTTAGGTGTCATAGCTCTGCGTTTGACTTGAGAACCTGTCACAAAAAGTGGATGAATAAGCTTAGCTTTAAAATGAAAATACAGATGTTTTGAACGTTTACTTTGAATATATCATAAAAATAATGAGATTTGTACATCTGTCACGAATTTAAAGCTCTTAATGAAAAAAACATTTTCAGAGATATGCATTTAATGTCCGTACTTAGGAGTTCTCGGCATTTTCAAATAAAAAGAGAAACTTACTTAATCGGAAAATGACGCATTAATGAACACTCAAAGAAAGATTAAATTTAAACCTATTTTGGAAGGAGGATTTATTAGTGTTAATTATGAATTAAATCTGAAAACATCACTTTTCGGTGTTTCAAAAGTCTTGATGTCGAAAGGTATGTCATCAGAAAAGCCCGATCGCCGAAATTGCGAAATTGAGAAATAGCGATGTTTTATTTAAGATTTAAAAGTTTTTAGCATGTTAATTAATCAAGATTAGGCCCTTTCGAGATTTCAGAAATCGGGATTTCGGGAAATACGATGACATGAGACGTGCTCTCACGAAATCGCGAATCCCGAAATCGCAAAATCGCGATGTCTTGTTTCTTTTTCAAAATAGGTTTTAACATATCTTAATTAAATGAATAATCATGATTAGGTCCAAAACATCATTAGTTTAATCTATCGAGATTTTGGAAATCGAGGTTTCGGGAAACATGATGACAAGAGACGTGCTCTTATAGAACCGCGAATCCCGAAATCGCGACGTAATTATATTAATTTTAAACCTTTCTTATAAGAGGTTAAACTAATTCATTTTTTAATTAAGATTTAAACGTATTGGGGAATCGGGAATCGGGGTTTCGTGATTCAATTTACATCAATCATCTGTTTGCAGAAAACCCTGAATCCTGATTTCTTTAATTTTTAAACTTAAAGAAAAATCACAAAATTTAAAATTACAATACATTTTAAATAATTTTTTCAAAGGGTGCTGGAAAATTTATATTTTGTAAACTTTTTCCATTCATTGTCCAAAAGTAAACGATAAAAAGGCATCGTGAATTTTAGAAATGATGAAATTCTTGCTTGAGGAAAGCCGAAGCTTTAAAAACAAAAAATCTAGGCCTTTAGGATGAAAAATTTAAGCTTTGTTTCAACATAGGCTCCAACTGGGGACCTCGTCTCCCTGCGGGATGAGGAGAACATGTAGACTCAGTGCCTTCATTGGGTAAATGGTGTCAAGGGTTTATCACTGATAAATTGTTTAAAGGAGAGGGAAAAAGAGACTCTATAAAACCTTTGAAAACCTTTTCAAAACTTTTATTTGCTTTAAACTCAGATGTATTCTTCTTCATAACATTCTCCTTTCTATTCTAAATTTAAGTTAGTATTAAGATGATTAGAACAATCTTAGGAAACTCAACAGATTTGTAAATTTCAGCTTGCATCAATTGAAATAAAATTTATAATTTTTAAATTGGGAAGCTCTATTTTGACTTAAGATGAATATCCGGTTTCAAAAAACTGATAACTAGAATAGAGTGATAGATAAGTATGACAACCTTACAGACACCTCAGATATTGCTTCACTGCCAGCGGGCTTGTTCAGTACCCCGGTGAAGTTATCTATCCCTTTTTACTAAATTTCCTTTCACCACTTCGAGTACTGGTGCCTCACTTATAAATTTCTTAATATGGGCAAAGGATGCCTTAGCTTCAGCTATCCATTTTACTTCACTGTTTTTTTTGAGCATATCTGTAATCAATTTAACAATTTCAACGAAGTTAGGAATAAATCTTCTCAATAATTTTTTTTTTCCTAAAAATGATTGAATTTCATTAACATTCCTAGGAATAGCTATTGTATCTATAGCCTCTACTCTTTTAGGATCAATCCTTATTCCATCTCGGGATACCATATGACCCAACAACTTGCCTTCCTGCATAGCGAAATGAGACTTTTTAGGATTTAAGGATAGACCAAACCTGTGGCATTTTTGAAATGTTTGTTTGAGATGAATCATATGGTCTTCATCCAATTTTGAAAAAACAGTAAGATCATCCAAATAGATGACTACAAAATTGTCCCTTTCTCCGATGAAAGCAATATCCATTGCGCGTTGAAAAGTAGCTCCTGCATTCATTAGTCCAAACGACATTTTATCATACATAAACGTGCCACAAGGAGTGGTAAATGCAGCTTTTTCTTTGTCAAGATCACTGACAGCAATTTGATTATAAGCTGAAAATCCATCAATCATGGACATTCTATTAGCCCCTACTACTTTTTCAAGAGCATGGTCCATTTTAGGTAGAGGATAATTATCTTTAAGAGAAGATTTATTAAGATTCCTGAAATCAACACATAACCTGATTTCCCCATTTTTCTTTCTAACTGGGGCTATATTAGCTACCCAATCAAAATATCTTAGGGGTACAATTATCTTAGCATCAATAATTTTTTTAACTTCTCGTTCGATAACAGGTAATAAAATAGGGTTAAATTGTCGAAGTTTTTGTTTAAAAGGTTTGACACCCAGTTTGAGAGGTATTTTATGTTCAATTACAGAAGTGGCATATGTTTTCAGTTCTTCGTACGACCATGCGAAAACATCTTTATATTTTCTTAACAGCTCCGTGTATTTGTTTTTTTTTTTTGTTGATAAATATTTGGATAGTTTAACCATCCGGGGGTTATCTTCAGTTCTTATATTACAATCTTCAACCTCCTCTGGTTGGGGTTGTAGAGTAGTTTTAGAAGGGATGTCATCTTGATTAAAAAGTCTTTCCAAAGGGATTAGACCCTTCGGGATTTGGTTGTTCTTGAGAACAAGCATTCGGTGGTTTGCAATTTTATCATGAAATTATTTAGAATCCTCCCCTTCTTGCATGATCCAAATAGGATCATTTTGATTCTCTTAATCGGTATGCGTTTCTGGAACTTCATCTAATGATTCTAGAAACTCTTGAAGTTGCTCATCATCTTCAAAAACCTGCCAATGTTGTATATTATTTGGTGTTGAAGGGCGATGTCTCATTTGTATATGATATTTTAAATTAAAAGCAGTACAGGGTGTAAAAGTTGATGCAGCTTTTGCTAAAGCATCAGCCTGTTGATTCTCAGATCTTGGGACGAAATGAAAATTCACAGAAGTGAAGAAGTTCTCGATTAAATCCCAACCACAATTCCTATAGGACCATAATCTAGGATGCTTAGCCTGATATTGCCGATTCACTTGTTTTATAATTAACTCTGCATCACCAAATACTTCGAGTTTCTTAATTTTCATCTTTCTAGCAGCTTCTAGTCCTAGCACTAAAGCTTCATATTCACATACATTATTTGTACAATCTATATACCATTGGAGTCTATATGAAAAAGGAATAACAAATTGATCATCGGGAGCGATAAGAAGTGCTCCTGCCCCAGCTCCAAGATAGGAGGAAGCACCATCAAAATACATTTTCCATACACCAGTACTATATCCATTTTTCTCTATTTCTTTTTTTTCAATTTTTTCTTCTGTACATTTATCATCTACATCTACTTCAAAATCATCATCTAAAGATAATATACAATTTCCCAAATCTTGGTCAGCAATATAAACTAGATGATTGTTAGGGTTTTTCAGGTCGCCTACAGTAAATGCTAACCTAGTCTCTCTGTAAAGACGAGTGAATTGGCCTCCGAAAACTGGAATTGTAGCATAAGTCATATCTATATGGAGAGATCCTCTAAGCTTAGTGCCCCATGATATAGATAATAGCATTCCATATTTTGGGGGAATATCAATGACTACTACATCCATAAGAATAGTTTTAGCGGGTATTTGAGCCAAACCTACCACTAGGTCTTTAATCATACCTATATATTTTACTTTTCTTGAATCAAAATAATATAAATCACCATAGGGTCTTGTGATTTCAAGACCAAGTTTTTCCATTATTGCCTTTGGCATAACATTGTGGGAAGCTCCGGAATCCAACATACAGTTATGGAGAAGGTAATCAAACAAGGTTAATGTAATATAAAAAGGAGCCACTGTGTCTCTTGCACCTTTGATGTGTGGACCGAAGACTAAGATAGGTTTTTCATCCTCTAAATTAATAGCGTTAGCCTGGCTTTCATCTTCGGAAAAATTAAAAATACTGGCGATTTGTTTTCTGTATACAGGATTTTTAGCTAACTCAACAAGGGAAATAGGAAATTTGATTTTATTTATTTCATTTTCCAAATTAAAGTTTCCTAGAGCCTTGTCATTTTCGATGTTCAGGGCTTCCATACCTTTCTTCTCAATTTTGCGTTGAGATGTAACCTTGTTTTCTTTTATAGGAGCTTGTGTCTTCACAGGGAGTGTTCCTATTGGTTCTGACTGTATAGGTAGTATATCAACTGTGTTTCTTTTTTCAGACTGTTTATCTGCAAGATTTGGAGTCACCTCATCGGTTTCGTTTCTCAGCCAACTCTTTTTTGTCAGAACGTTTAGGAGATTTTTATTTCTTGGTCTCAAATTATATTTTCCCTGTAATTCAGCAATAATATCATCTGCAATATTTTGATATGTGAAATCATCAATGATATTATTGCTAACCTGTTCTTCCGATGTACTTTCTTTACTCAAAGATGCTTCGTAATCCTATCTATATATATAAGGGGATTTATTATCATCGCGAAGGTTACTAATATCTTCATCAATTTCTTCAAAATCTCCTAAATCTTCTTCTCCAATATAATTTTCACTTTTAAAGGGTGTTTGAATTTTTTGATCTTCATTTTTAATTATTTTATGTGGTCCCTGAGGTTCAGGATTTCTTTGAAAATCTTTTCTAGGGAAATTATCTCTTTTCGATTTCTCTAGTTCCATTTTCGAGATCTTGTTTGAAATTTCTCGAATGACCCTAGCCATTTCTTCTATTCTATCTCCAGAGGATTTTCATGACCCTGAAGGTCCACCTTGCTCTTTAATCTTTTTATTTTCTTTGTTTCCAGTTTCAGTCTTTACTTTAAGTTTTCCTAATGCCATCATATTGGATTCGATCTCAAGCACATCATCCTGCATTTTAGAAAGATATATTGATCTCCTTTCTCTTAACAATAAAGCAAAGTTGGGATCAAAAGCGCCAACAAATGTCACTTTTGCTGCAGGTTGTGAAGGTTTAACTTCAATTGGAATTTTATTATACAACTTATTGAACCTCTGTGTGAATTCTAGAATTGACTCAGATTTTTTCTTTCTGAGGGCTCCAAATTTGGTTAAATAGTAGAGGTAATCCTTCCTCTCTCCCCATTGTCTGATAAATACACTTTCAAGTTCTTCATAGGATCTTAATGATCCAGCTGGTAAGGATCGGAACCAAGTCCTCACCTGTCCCTCAAAATTTTGAACAAGTAATCTAGAATAAACATCTTCATGTTCTATTCTGAGTATGTCTGCAAATTGATCGAAAAAGTTTATATGTTCTTGGGCAGTCAAATCACCTTCCCCTGTAAATTTTGGAAGAATTTTCATATAATTCTCAGGGAGATCATGAAGAGGAACAAGAAGAATGAGAGGAGCATATCTAGCAGCCACTTTAGCGAAAATCCCAGGAAGTGGTACTTTACCACCTCCAGGGGCACCACCTCCAGCTCCAGCACTTCCTTGTGCAGCCATGATTAGATTTGGGACTAAAGTTTGGACAGTGTGAGGAGACGATTCTTGGAAATCTGGAGAAGAAACTTCAGGAAATGAGAAAGTATCAAAAGAGGGGGGAAGTGAAAGTGATCTTTCAAGAGTTTCTGATGAGTTTGATTGTGTAAAGTTAGGCTGATCTATAGTATATGTGGATAAAAAGATTTGTTTAAGTGATTTTCGTTATTTTAAAATTTTTTCCGGATCGGAGACTGGCGAGGTCTGTTTTCTATCCGGGTTTTTTATGGTGTTCTTGCAGCTACTAGCCAATTTATTTAGTGTGGAGTCGCCAAGTGAAAAATATTTTATCCTTAGAAGGTTTTCTGTCCTTGTTCACTATCAAAAACAGAAAATGTCAATGTCGTTCTTCCCAGGGAAAAGATTCGTTTCTTTGTTCCCCGACAATGGCACCAAAAAGATGTTTTTCCTAAGTTTATGTTTTAAGGCTATAAAACATACCATCAAGGCATCCGTAAATGATCTAAAGAAATGATTTTTGGAATAAAGAATCAAAGAAAGATCAGTGCAGATTCAGTTTCTCAACTGTCTCCATCTTGCTTCTTGTTGTTCTTGGATGCTAATGTCTCACTCAATAGCATCCCATGATCGTTCTAACTCAACTCGGTTAGTTTTTGTTTTTAAAATGGTATTGAATAAATTCAAGGCAATGTTGGTTTGGTCCTGAAGGCCTGGTTCAACGTTAGGTTGTCTGCTACTAGGGACAGTCATGGATGATAAAACTTTATTTGTTTATAAATGGATTTTTAATCAATTGGTTACTTCAGATTTCTAGAGATGAGATCAAGGAAAGCAATTTTAAAATCTAAAACAGTAATGCAAACACATTCAAGGCTGTTTCCTGGTTTTGTAACAATTTCGAGAATTGTAAACAACAAATAAACAATACAGAGAAATATAAGGCTTTAATCAAGAAAGAATCTTATATTTCAATAGACACTGATGAAAGAAAAAGGAGATTTCTAACAAGGGTTAAGAATTAAKAAACAAAAGCTTTACAGGTCTTAAAATTGCTAAAGCAATTTCAGAGGAAAAAACTGTAAAACATTTAACATCCAAACCAACCTAAAAATATAAATCAATGATGTATATAGCTTCAAATTGATTACTTGTTAGAAAAACATTTAAAAGGAAAATTTAGCAAAGTATAATAAACAGGGGAAGACACATAGTTACAAAGTTGCAGGATCTAGAATCTCGTTTGCGATTTATATTCCAATGTATTTTAAAACTGATATTACAAAAATGGCTCTCTCCAAAATTTCTGAAGCCCTTTCTCAGCCTCTAGAAACTATATTTATACATTTTCATCGAAGTGTCTCGTTGGTCATTAACCAACTTCCTAATATTACGGTTACATAAAAATAATGTCAACTGTTTACAATTTCTTTTTAATTTCTAATAATAAAAACATTTAAAAAAGGTTTCAAACTTGCGTTGACGAACTTTCTTTTTCTGCATCAACACATTGAACACATTTTCCCAAAAAATTTAGTAAGATCCTGGGAGATTCGGGTATCTCATTTGCTTCAAATGAGAAAAATATCCTCTGTAATTCGGGCAACCGAATTTCTATCATTCTTTCTGTGAATTTAACAGTTTTCAACTTTAGGTTTGAAGTCACCATCCACTTGTTGATCTCTGTAATGTTGATTAATTTGATGTTTGAAATCTCTTCTTTCTTTTCCTCCATCTCTTCTCTAAACCTCAGCTGGTGCTTGGCAATATTGACTTCACCTAACAATCCTGAACAACCATCTGTTCCAATATTCAATGAATCTCTTTCAAAGAGATCGAAGATTCCTTGGCAATCTTCATTAACTTCTCTTGTGATTCATTTATATTCAGCCAATTTTGATTCCCACACTTTAGTCATTATATCTCCTTTAACTTGTTCAGAAATAGATAATTTCTGAGTCTTTCCAATTTCTTCCTTTGATGAGGAAGTCACTTCTTTCTGAAAGGTTGTCCTAGCTACTTTCGTCTCCTTTTCTTTCTGGAACACATTCTCCAAAGATTTATTTGATTCCTGAAAATAATTCTGGATTACTTTCAAATTCGAGAACACCTTATGTTGTTCCTCCTCTATTCTTACATATATTTCTAATGCCCGTGTCATGAAATTTTCAAGTTCTACTACCTGGTTAACAATAGATAAAATCTTATCTTGCAAATTTTTGTTTTCCTCTCCCAGCTTTTGAACCTGTTCCTGTGTGACCTATATTAAGTGTTTTGCTTCATCCAAGTCTTTATTCAATTTCTGGATCTCTTGCATATCCTTTAGTCTAGCTTGTTCTAGACCTTTCTGTATTCCCCAACCAATATTTCTTTCATTTTATTTTATTTTGTCTTGCCACTGGATTATTGTTTGATCCTTCTATTCAAGCATAGTTGTTAAATTTCCCATAGAATACATATTAGCTGATGCTATATTACCCATTTTTCTTGTTAATTTTGTAGCAAACTCTCCATGATTGAGTTTCTTTCCATCTATGATAACTCTATGCCTTTTAATTGTTCCTTCTCCTCTTGGATGAATTTATTGTTTCAAGACTGCTCTTCGCTTTTTGTTGAAAAAATAATCTGATGAAGTCATTTCATCTCTTGAAATCAGCTCTAGATCACTAACATATAGAACTCCTTCATGGGGGGTTCTGAAAGTAGACTGTAATGGAGTTAAAGAGGTGATAGGACTACCAAATTCTTTTGAAGTTGTTCCTCCTATCTTTTCTGGAACATTCTTCATGATTTTTGGAATTGTTTCTGGTTCTTTTCCCTTATCCATTCCCGATTCTTTTGTTTGAGAACCCTCTGCGTCTTGAGAAGGTATCTCAGTATTATTCAACGTACCTTTATCGTTTATTTTACCCTGAGTATTAGTTTCAAATCCTGGAGGGGATTCTTCATGTTCTGGCAATGAGGTCGAAATTTCACTCTGTAAAATCTTAGGCAGGCAGCTTCGCCTATGGCTTTGAAAATATGCAAACCCAGCCTGTGAGTCAGATGTCAAGGCCTGGGCTCTATTCAACACTTCTTCATAAGACCTAACATCTTTGAAAATATCATCATAAACAGATACTTCATGTTCATATGCTTTTAAATTACAATGTATGTAATGCCTACTTATTATTTGGTAGGGGTCATGTTTTATGTGCTCAATGTTTACTAACTTCATTTCTTCCAATGACTCGGCCTCTACCTTAGAATGGCCTAAATTTGATAAAGTAAATTTCCTGACATGAACAGGGAAAGATGGCCATGCTTTTTTCTAAAGTGCTTTTAATTCCAACCCAATAACACCATTGGCTAACTGATGAGCTACTTCTCTGCATATCAATCTGTCTGGTAAGAATTTCGGGAGTGCGTGAGGAGGAATGGAACAACCATAGACCCTAACATAGGAAAAAATTTCCTCAATAAACCAGTCGACAACAGATTTAAGACTTTCTATGACTGCATTAGAAATGCGAGGGGGTTCGCATCCAAAAAATAATTTGTGCATAGGAATAATGAAAAAATGACAAACTTTGTAAAATGCTTCTTTAGCATTTTCTTCCTAGAGGGTTGAGTGGTATATATGAACAGTCTCTGGGCAGGAAACACTCCAACTCCAATTCATTAATGGAAATGGGGTCATAAAACAGATGGCATCCATAATATATGCAGACATATAAAAAGACACTGGTTGTCCCTTTGACTTGGCTACTTTATAATTTAAAATTTCTTGCGTCAGGTTATCCAATAAAATTTTATGCCAGTTAAAACCATTTCCATTTGAGACATCTTCTAAGAAGGGTACCCAGTCTACATGAAAGTGACAGGGATCTTTTCTCCCGAAAAGTCTGCATAACATCATGGCTACATAAACCATATATTTGTTTAAGGAAGCTGTAGAATAAATCCCATGAGAATCATCCCTAAAATTTGCTTCAGACCTCGCCCATCCTTTAATCATGTCGGGGTATGTCTGGTCTGCCTCAGTACATTCTTTTCTCTGAAATTCAGCTAAAAATTCAATATTAAAGGTGTGTTTATAATTCAACGATAGTTTATACATTACTTGAATGTGCTCAGGCCGAAATGAGGCGACGATAGCTCCTTTCTCGTTTTGAATACTCCTTGTTGGGATATCTACCTTATCCAGAGCCCAACCGATCATCTCAGTATATGCCACCAGCCTCGGACGCGCAACAAGCTTATGAAGTTCAGACTCAGTAACGTCCCGTAGATGATTTTCAGAATCAGGATCTGCATACTTTAACTCATCCTCCAGCAATTCAGAGATTTGAGCCCATGCTTTGATGGAGTGTATGGCTTGTGGAGTAGTATCTGAGATAATATCACCTTCCTGTGGTTCTTCGTTTTTCTTCGGTGCTTTTTTAAGTGCCATAGCTCTGCGTTTGACTTGAGAACCTGTCATAGAAAGTGGATGAATAAGCTCATCTTTAAAATGAAAATACAGATGTTTCGAACGTTTACTTTGAATATATCATAAAAATAATGAGATTTGTACATTTGTCACAAATTTAAAGCTCTTAATGAAAAAATATTTTAGGAGATAAGCATTTAATGTCCGTACTTAGACGTTCTCGGCATTTTCAAATAAAAAGAGAAACTTACTTAATTGGACAATGACGCGTTAATGAACACTAAAAAAATATTAACTTTAAACCTATTTTGGAAGGAGTATTTATTAGTGTTAATTATGAATTAAATCTAAAAACATCACTTTTCGGGGTTTCAGAAGTCTTGATGTCGAAAGGTATGTCATCGGAAAAGCCCGATCGCCGAAATTGCGAAATCGCGAAATAGCGATGTTTTATTTAAGATTTAAACGTTTTTAGCATGTTTATTAAACAATATTAGGCCCTTTCGAGATTTCAAAAATCGGGATTTCGAGAAATACGATGACATGAGACGTGCTCTCACGGAATCGCAAATCCCGAAATCGCGAAATCGGGATGGCTTGTTTCGCTTTCAAAATAGGTTTTAACTTATCTTAATTAAATGAATAATCATGATTAGGTCGAAATCATCATTATTTTAATCTATCGGGATTTCGGAAATCGGGGTTTCGAGAAACATGATGACAAGAGACGCGCTCTTATCGAACCGCGAATCCCAAAATTGCGACGTGATTATATTAATTTTAAACCTTTCTTATAAGAGGTTAAACTAATTCATTTTTTAATTAATATTTAAACGTATCGGGGAATTGGGAATCGGGGTTTCGTGATTCAATTTACATCAATCATCTGTTTGTGGAAAACCCTGAATCCCGATTTCTTTAATTTTTAAACTTAAAGAAAAATTACAATACATTTTAAATAATTTTTTCAAAGGGCACTGGAAAATTTATATTTTTGTCAACTTTTTCCGTTCGTTGTCCAAAAGCAAATGATAAAAAGGCATCGCGAATTTTAGAAATGACGAAATTCTTGCTTGAGGAAAGCCGAAGCTTTAAAAACAAAAAATCTAGGCCTTTAGGATGAAAAATTTAATCTTTGTTTCAACACTAGGCACGGGAAAAATATGCATGGGATACATATTAAAACATCATGAGATAAAATGATGTGTCATATTTGTCTTATTGAGAAGGTGGAAGATGGAAAACACTTTCCCTTAAAATATCCTACATATTCCCACATTAGATCTCAATTTAAAAGTATTTGTAATACTATCAATCTTCATAACATGTTAACTCATTAAACCTATGAAGATTTTGGAAAGCTTCTCTCTAATCTTTTCAATCATAAAAACAAATTAGAAGTAGTTGCTTATCATTTTTCATAAGTCAATAAACCAAAATTGATCTTAATAGAAAGTAATCATCATCTTCTTCATAAAAAAATGTATAAAATAATTATTTTGAATATTATAAAGTTAAATTTTTTTTATTATACATGTTATTCAATATCAAAGTTAAGAGTAATAATATCAATGATCTACTTAATACAACAATTTACATTTTTAGTGGTGGTTTAAGCTTGTGACGGTCTTTCCAAAACCATCTCTAAAAGTTTTCCAAAAGGTTTGGGGTTGTTTTTTAAAACCATTCCCAAAAGTCATGAAAATTGAAGATTTGTGAGTGTTTTTTCCAAACCACCTCCAAACCTTCAATTATCATGATTTTTTGTGATGGTTTTAAAAAAAATCACCCCTAAAATTATTTTTCGAGATTATAATAAAAGACTTATCCGTAAATGTCACAATAATTGAATTTTTAGAGGTGTTCTCTAAAAATACACCCTTTAAAATTATGAGAATGAAAATTTTGAAGGAAATCTTTTAAAACTACCCCTAAAAACCATGAGAATTGAAGTTTTCAAAATGGTTTTTTAGAAAACACCTAACTTCAATTATCATGACTTTTAAGGGATAGTTTTCAGAACACTTCCCTAAATCTATGGGGAGTAGTTTTTTGAAAACCACCCCTAAAAAAGTCATGAGAATTGAACACCTCGATACCCCATAATTAACCCTTTATAGGATGGGGTTGTCAATGGCTCATCCCAGGGTTTCGATAACAGAGCCAAAGGTATTCAATGCATGTGGTAGAGTGAATAGGATTTTGGCTCCAATATGCAGTTAAATCGTAGGTTTTAGTTTCTCGCATGTTTGATAGCTCATGCAATGAGGATCCACAACCATAGAGACAGGTTCATTAACTCCCCAACTATCATTGGATGGTGGATATTACTCTCAGGAGGACCGGTTAATGGTTTCGAGGGCCTAGATTGACTGCCCATTACGTCAGAGCTTTGGGTATTAGGAGTAGCTTAATGGAAGGTGACATTGTGGATTATGGCTAAGAGTTCTTGAGCATAGATGAAATATTCCTCTCTAACGAAGATTTCATCTGAAGAAAAATAACCTACCATGCTGCTGAATTGGTGGGTTTGGAGTCGTTAGATCTTCCAGCTAATATAATTCTCGGAGCATCATCCATATTGATGAAGAAGCATGCAGATCCCTAGGGTATGAGAAAATATCTAAAGGGTTCAAGACAATTCAGTCTCTCAAAATGTTCATCCAAAAAGAAAGTTGGAAATCTCAATTTTCATTCCATGCATGAAGGACTTGTGCCTCCAATAGAGTAGGACTGTAGTGGAAATGTGAAGGCAGGGTGTGATCCAAGGCCTAAAGTCACTTCTCCGTCGAAGGCCAAAAAAGCAAGGTGCTGGAAGGTCCATAAAGAAAAGTGGAGTATGGTGGCTGGGAGGGATGTATAGATAGGAGAAATCCCTAATCTCTTGGGAAATTAGTGGTTGGAATATTCTGCAAGAATATTTTCTCAATGAATGTTATGTGCTCGTGGCTAGATGAGAACGGGACATTATTGTTGGGTTATAGGCATGAATTCCACTATCACAAGATGGGTCTACTTCAAATTCCACTCAAAGGAAGATCCTGCAAAGGTATTTGAAAGGTCATGGGGTTGGGTACCTTCAAGTATCTACTTGAAATAATGGGACATATCCTTTGACCCGATGAGGGAAGCCCTTTCTCCTTCCAAAATCTGGGCGATTCTCCTGAATCCACCCTTGGTTTTTTGGCATAAACCGATTTTAGTCACAATTGGAAACATGCTAGGGAAGTACGTCGAATGTGAGCCAGGATGGGAGACTGAAATAAATCGGAGGTGGGCATGGGTTTAGATCGAGGTGTACTTCAAAGAAGGTATGGTGGACGAAGTCAAACTAGTGTGGGGAGGCTTCAAATGGTTTCATAAGGTGGATTATTGGAGGGTTCCCTTCCATTACTTTGGTTGTCATGAAAATGGACGCGTTTAGGGTCAATGTCGTAGGGCGCCAAGACTTTTCCTGTCATTTCAAAAGGTCTGTAAATGAAAGTCTCCAACGTCAGAGGTGTCAATAGGAAAGAGGACTAAAGGTCACGAAGAAAATATCAAGGGTGAAAAGAAGTCATGTAAAAATCCTCGAGGTGTTTACTCATTGTTGAATACTCCAATTTCAAATTATGGTAAGAGTCAAAATTACTTTGATGTACATTCTGTTAAAAAATGTAATGTGATTCCTGACATAGAAAATGTTCAACCCATTTGGTCCCTCCGAAAAAGGTTGTATACCCTATGTTGATGAGTGAAAATAATGAGGAAACCAATTATTTTTCCAAGGACGAGCTTAACTTATCTTGAGGTCCTGTTTCTCCCATCCCTGGTTGTCGGGTCCTATTCCCATCTAAAAACAGGATTTCCCCTTCAATTATTCCTCTACCAATTGACTCGTCAAGATCCCTAGGCTCATCTTAATTAGTTAAGTCTGGCTATTGCCTCCGTTCAAAGTCCAAGAAAGGAGTCAAGGAATCTTGTGTTGAGGGCCTGCCATTGGATAAGGGTGGAGGGAGAATGGTGGGAAGGAAATCTTTTATCTACCTTTAAAAATTTAAGTGGCGAAGGATATTAGGAGTGGAAAAAATGATACCATTGTTCGGGCCCTTAGAGCGGGGACAACACAAGCTAGAGGTTCCAAATGATCATCCTTTATAATAATATTAGAGGGTTGGGGGCATCCATAAGGTCCTCTCTCTGAAAATATTGGTTCAGGAACACAAACCATATGCCATCTTGTTGCAGGGAACAATGTGGAGTAGTGGTAAGGCGATTGATACTGTGCATTCTTTTCTAAAATATTGGGAGTTTTGCATGACAAACTCTACTGGACTCTTCGAGGGTTTACTCTCGGCCTGGAGCCCTAGTCTCTGTTCAATTTATTTTGATTCTATCCCTTCTGGTTTAATAGTGGAGTTGGTGGATCCTTTTCTCACCACCCCACTCAAAATAATTAATTTGTATGGCACTTATGCTAATCAGATAATTTTTTGGAAAGATCTCGAGGAATCGGGGACTGTTAGTGCCAAAAATTTTGAGGCCCCTCAACTCGCATATACTCTCAAGGTATTTTCTTCTCTTATTATATTAAGGAATATCATCTAGTATATTTGGAGCTGGCTAAATTATCCCATACCTAGAGTAATGGGTGAAAAGGGCAAGATATGGTGGAAAAAAGGTTAGACATATTTTTTATCTCAGAGAAGTTATTAGATAATCAATGGGTTTTCAAATCAAATGTGTTGATAGGATGAATCTTTGATCACATGCGTTTTTTTCTATCTCTCGACAAGAAGGGCTCCAAGCCTCTTTCCCTGATGAAGTTTAACCATGTATGGATATGGGAGGCGGAGTTCCAAAACCTTGTGCAATCAACCTGGTCTCCTTTGGTTGAGGAAGTTGGTCGATCTTATATGGAGAAATTTTCAACAAACATTTCAAATATAAAAAGGCAATTTCTAAGTGGGCGAAGGTGTTCTACACAAAAGAGAAGGAACAATTGCAAGAACTGGAATCTAGAATTAGGTACTTCTTGATAGAAAGGTCAGTTGATTCTCTTACAAGTGATGATGAAACCTAGTTGGGAATCATGTTAAAGAGAAAGCAAGAATTACTGGAAATGAGGAATCCAAATGGCAGATCAAAATTCGGGCGACCTCGATACAGGAAGGTGACCACAACATGAAATTTTTCCACAACTATGATAACTACTACAAGGTATTTAACACAATTAGTGAATTGAAGGACTTGGATAGTTGAGTTAGGTCTTCTTTTAATGAAATAGATGAAGCTATTAAAGAATACTTCTCATGTCGTTCCAAGGAGTAGTTGAGATTTCCTATTGAGGAAATTCTTAAGTTTATTTTGTTGTTCCCTAAATCCATTAATGAGGAGATGAATCAATCCCTATAGAATGAGATTATTGAAAAGCATATTATAGCAACTATGTCCTCCTTTCAAAAAAGTAAAATCTTGGGTCCTGACGGGATGATAGTTGAATTCTATTTAGGATTCTTTCATTTACTCAAAGATGGAATCTTAATAGATGTTAAGGAATATCAATCATCTTGGAAGGTCTAGGGGTCATTCAACACAACTTTCCTGGTGTTAATTCCCCCCCCAAAAAGAGGCGTAGACCTTCGAGGATTTCATATCTATTTCATGTTGCAATCCGATCTACACACTCATAGCCAAAATGATAGCATCTAGGTTAAAGCCCATTTTAAGTGATATAGTTTCCGAGGAACAATTTGGTTTCTTAAACAAACATTGAATCCATGATGTTGTCTCAATCTCTCAAGAAGCATTTCACTCTATCAAGATTCAAAATCTTTCCTCCTTTTTCATGAAGCTTAACCTCTCCAAATATTATGATAAAGTCAAATGGACTTTTGTAAGGGTAGCCTTGATCCATTTGGGCATGAATTTAAACATGGTGAATTGGATCATGGAGTGTATGGAAGCCACCTCCTTTTGTGTCCTCATTATTGGTTCACTCTTGAATTCCTTTCGTTCCTCGAGTGGTCTATGCCAAGGATGTCCCCTTTCTCCTTTTATGTTTCTCATAGTATCAGAGGGATTGAGTTTTCTGATAAAAAATGCTAGCAGGATTGGGTTTCTCAAGGGCCTCAAAATAATTGATTCATAACTTATTTGTCCCTTACTCTTTGTTGATGGTGTTATCGTTTTTGGTGTAGTAATTGAATAGAAACTTCTTAATCTCAAATAAATTATGGTCTCATTCTATTTCCACAAGAATGGAAATAAACTAAAATAAGTCAATCTTGATAATAAATGAAGTGCAAGAATAAGTGATAGAGCGGGCAATTGAGATCTTTCCTTTGCATGTAAAAATATTGTGGATGATCTAAAATATTTGGCCTTCATGCTCAAACCCAATTCATATTGCTATAAAGAATGGCTCTCGTTGATAAATAAAATCCAAGCAAGAGTAGTGGTTTGGTCAAATCACTGGCTTTTGAGGGGGGGATGTCTCACTCTGATTAACTTTGTTTTCACCAATATTTCAGTTTACTGGGAATCAATGGAAAAAATCCCAAAAGGAATTTTGAATAAGATCAAGAAGATATGTTTAAATTTCCTTTGGTCTCGGTGTAAAGAAGCAAGAGGCATCCCATTGATGAAATGGTCAAGACATGCTATGATGAAGGACTTAGGAGGTTGGGGTATTAAAAATATATTTTGGTTTTCCAAATCTCTTGTAGACAAAATTTTTTGGAGGATCGTTCACTATAAGAGCTTATGGGGCATGGTAATGTCCACAAAGTATATTCTAGTGATGTCTTTAATGGAATGGTTTAGGCATCGACAAAAATCAAGAGAAAGCAACTTGATCTATTGGAAAGTGATGTCCGATGCTTTTCCATTGATTGGTGAATGGATGGTTTGGTAGTAGGGAAACAGAAAAAGTGTTAGGTTTGAAAAGGATCCATGGGTTAGTTCTGGAGTTGGATTCAAAATTTTTGCAAGGTTGATTTAAGACCTTCATGACTGAGGCATTTTCTCTATATGGGATGTGAGGTATGGAGAATGTTGGGTATGTGTTATATTCTTTGTACGAGTAGTAGTGTCTGAGCACCTGCGTCGGGCGCGCAGGGGGGCGGAGCTCCTGAAATTTTTTTTTTGGGCCGACATATTTTCGCCGGTTTCGGGCCGACATATTTCCGGGACGACATATTTCCAGGACCACATGATATTAGGTGGTTTTTGGCACATGGTTTTTGCCGATGGTTTTTCTATTTCCGGTTAAGGAATTAGGGTTTTGGACTAATCCAAGTCATTGGGTTAGGGTTTTGGATGCCGCTGGATCCTATATGTATATTGTATTGTAAACAATGTAACACAATGTGTATCAATATAATATATGCTGGTTTTCCCGGTTTGGGTT
>SNQJ01S0041604.1:58616-83428 GCA_010110895.2 Picea sitchensis | reverse complement strand
TGTAAGGGTTTGTAAAAGTATAAGTAAAAGAAGAATGTATGGTAGAAGTAATAGTCTTTTGAGCTAAGTGCAAGTAGTTCAAGTGGGTTTGTGCAAGGGAATGTATGTGTGTTAAGGCTTTGTGCTTGATAGAGAGTTACCTCTGGGCCTTGACCTAGTTTTGGAAGGAGGACCTGGTGCTCAGTGCGCAGATCTCTTTTCCAATACAAAGCTTGACTTTGTGGCTTAGTGCACAGGAGTGGATGAATGTAAGATTCAAATGAATAATAAAGAGGCGAAGCGGTTGGTGGAAGTAGCCAAACACTGGGGTGAACCTAGTATATATGGTGTCTTTAGCTTTCTTTGTGTTGTGTTATTTATGTTATGAATCTGCTCAGTGATTTATTTATTATGTATGATAGATAGATCTTATGGTTGCTTAAGTGCTTTGCTTGTGCTAAGAGTAAATGAATGTTATATCTAACTCGGTGCTAAGTCTTAAGATATATAATCATTTTTTGTTATTGCGCCGATCCATCCTTGATTATGATCTATAATGTTAAGAAACTAATGCATGTCACCTTCTAAGTGTTAATAGAATATTTTGTGAAGCGATTGCTTCACAGATCTGTGTCCCAGCCTAGTTACAGACACCTGTGTCCTGTAACCCCCACTGCTTCTACCTCGGGTGAGACTTTGTCTGCTTCGCAGGTGTTTCTGAAAGGGTCGATAGTCGGGGTTTTGTTGGTGCGTTGTTAAGCATTGAACCCTGGGTCTACCCCTATGCCAACAAATGGTTCCATTGTCAGGACCTGAAACTGTGATTGTTAAGAACTGAAGTAAAGAAAAACAGAAGTTATGTGCGTAGATCTATTGTTGAAGTGCGTAGTACTCTACTTAACTTGCGAAGCTTTGTGATAAAAAAAGTAATTTGATCTGAAGGAAAGAGGTAAGATCCTAAAGAGGTAAGTTTTGTGCTTTGGCAAGAGAAAGATAAGTGAATTTGCTTTTTGAAAGCGGGAACTTAAGTATGTTTAATAGATTATGTCCTAGTCTAAAGGCTAGGGTGCAGTTAAAAGAAAGAGTTGATTTGAATAAATTTAATGGAAATGAAGAAAGATATGTTATTCCTATGCATAGAAAGAGTTTTTGGACTAATAAGTGGATGCAGGAACCTAAAAAAAAGAATTGTGGACTGAAGATCTAGCACTATGATCCTAGAGGAGATGCATAGTATAGAAAAGGTTGGGGAACATTTAAAAGAAAAAGTGAATTGACATTGTGTTATAATTGTAGAAGGTCGAGACATCTTGCTAAGGAATTCCCTGGCGCATGTCCTATTTGTCCTTGTTGTAAGATTGTTGGTCATGAGGTTGAGGATTGTCCAAGGATGATTGCTAAAGTTGAAGGGATGAACATAAGACAAGAAAACTATGAAAAAAGTCAAGAGACCAAGGGCATACTAGAAATTCATAAAGAGAAAGGGTCAGAGGAAGTTCAAACTATGATATCACAGTTGAAAGAAACAACGGATGCTCACAAAGATGTCAGTTTACCAGAAATCTTGAAAGCAAAACAGTGCATAAGTGCAAGAATAGAAGACATCGACATATAATGTGTCTTAGATGAAGAAACACAAGTGAATATTATGACAGAAGAAACTTGGGGAATTTTGGGAAAGCCTAATCTGGTACCTTCATTGGGAAGGATAGGCTTATTTAAAGGTAAGATGATAACTTTATGTGGAAGAGAAACTAATATACCTATCATTTTTCAGGGAACATCGACTGAAGAAAAATTTGAATTCATTAAGTTTGTTGGGGATAGCACCCCTTTCCCACTATTGTTAGGTAAGACTTGGATTTAGAAGGATCATATCAGAAGGAAAGCAAAGGAAGAAGCTACAGAAAATAAAAAGCAAGAACTAAGGGATTTCATAGCTAGAAAAATAAACCGACTAATAGAAGAATGAGGGGATAAGTCGAAGCAACAGAACAAAACAATATCACAGGAGGGACATAAGGCAAGAGAATCAGCTATCAAGGTTGAAAGAATGCAAGAAGGCTTGAAGGACCTCTCTATTCCAGAAAGAAGTACATCCACCCAAGAAGTGCTAAGAAAAGAGATATTAACTTCAGACCCTTTGAGGGGACCTCAACAGTAAGAAGTCCCTACGCTAGGGGAAGATAACAATAAGAATGGAAAGAGGATTTGAGAAATTGTTAGAGAGACTTAGATAACAGGAAAGAAGGCAAGGAAGCTCAATAAAAAGAAAGCTAAGATGGAAAATCTACAAGAAGATATAGAAACCAGATGGAAGATTTTGCAGACTAGAACCTCGCAGGAGGTAGGTTCGCGGGATTTGAACCTCGCTGGAACAGACGGACCGCACAGAATTGGACTTCGCCTTGGCGAAGTTATATGAACATTGGAGGCACCCCGGTCGTTAGAATGACGCTCCAGAATGGTTAGAAAACAAATTTATGGGATGATGGACTGCTTTTGGATGTTGAGATTGTGCCATAACGGACAAATTTACATTGATGGAAGCATTTCCTGGTGGTTGGAAGATCCTTTATGGTTCCCCACTTATTTAACTCATCGATCATTGCACCAGGACCACTTTTTTCAACTCGTGATTGACTGAGATAAATAGAGAATTGTCCAAGAATCGAGTTGTGTTATCTGAAACTAGACCCTGCATGTCCATTTGTCTACCATGCCTGTTCGTTTTCCTACCTCGCTTGTTTGTTAAAAACCAGAATGTCGAGCGAACCTAGGGAATTAGAGAAGTATGTCGAGGAATTCCTTAAGAAGCTAATGGCTGATAGACTGATATTCAAAGGTATCCAGGCATCATCGACTAGGGGACTACAGGCTTCCCCTTCGACTAGACATCATTCTGGTCGTGTTAACCCTGTGACTGAGCAACGAAGTAAGCACCGCGGTGATCTGGATAATGCGAAGCAGATCTTGTCGATCCTACCTGAGTATATCCCACCTTTGGTTGGCATTGTTAAATGCGACAACATCCCTCGATATTTTAAGTACGTCGTGTTCACTACGTACATTCTGAAAGGAATCTCAATAGTCAGTATTCAGTTAGGACGGATCCCGCTATTGAATAAAAATGACTTCAATTTAGGAGACAGGAAGAAATATGCTACGTTAGCACCCCACCGCTACTTGACAAAGTCAACTGGAAAGAATCCCTGCCTCGTCTCCCAGCCATGGATTAAGGGTTTGGCGTAGTCCACTATGTTGAATGTGATGGATATTCTGCATTTTGGTCGCCACCAAGAGTTTAATGCTTGCATTAAACTCCTCCTATCATGTTATCATGGCAGATAACTGTAGCTCGACAGAAGGATTATTTTGGATCTGGTGTTGATCCACCGGATCATATTATTAAGTGTGAAGGGTCCCAACCCTTAGAATTTTTATCCAGGGAAGGCCTCGGACCATTCCCTAGCACAACGCATCAAGGAATCTTACAGAGAAGTCGAAAAAGGAAAGTGAGGTTACAAGGTAGCCTCTATATAGGATGGAGCATTGCACCTTGCTTTCCAAATCTGAGCTAACAAGCTCATGAGGAAGAACCGCCCCACACAGGTCACCAGGTTCGTGGTGGACCTCGCAGGAAAATGTTTGGAGGGCATGCAGATGAACTGGGTGAACTACCTTGTCAATGAACTAGAGAAGGATTACCGCAAAGCCCAGGAATTGGGATATGAATTCCATTACAACTCGCTGATCATTTTGATCGCATTTGTCACTTGGAAAATTCCTTAAGGAGCCACCTTCCCAGTGATTGAACTCTTGGAGTCATTGGCTGCTCAGTTTTCCACCCTGTGGTACACCAACGACATGACGAAGTAGTGGCAGTCCAATGTTGTGTTTCATGAATACTACCAGCAGTTAAAGGTCACCATCGAATCATTTTTGTGCATGACACTGTGCACCCTACACCAGTACTGACCAATAGAAAACTTTTGTGTCAATCCTCATTTTATCTACATCACCGTGCCCAGAGATGAGAACCAGGAAGAATTACATTCGTACTACAAGCTGACAGACGAAGATATGGATTAGATCACAAAGAAATGGCCTGAGGATTTTCTTGTACCTGTCGCTGATGAAATATTGTCCAACACTGACACCATAAGAAGCCCTATAGTCACCTGAGTCGAGCATGTCGGACAGTCCAGTGGGACGAAGAAGAAGAAAAAGAAGGAGGAAGTTCAGGATATAGAGAGTGATGAAGAGGACAATGCTTCTGAAGATAATGGTTCTAGCTCGCTTAGAGGAGGAGGAGAAGACGAAGAAAAAGGACAGGGAGGAGGAGGTGAAAGAGAAGAAGAGAAAGGAGGGGGCGAAGCTACACCACCTGAAGATCCCCCTCCTAGAACAGTAACACCACGCAAGAGGAAGGTTTCTCCGAAGAAACCTTCAGCCAGGAAGAAGGCACGCACTAATAAGCCCCAGTTGGAGGCCATGCTCACTGAGGACGACATTAGTCTGGTCCACAGAGCTATGGAGGATGCTTCCAAGGACATATTGAAAAGATATGGAGAGAAGTAGGAGGAGCTATATGGAAGGATCGAGAAGGAATTGAAGGAAGTACAAAAAGTTGTTCGTTTGGTCCACGCAGTACCTACTACGCCTTCCTTGTCACATACTGCAAAATTGGGGGATGAACCAACCCAATTGAGAAGACTGGTAAATGCAACAGAAGCCTGGTTCCAGAGAGTCTAGGAAGAGAAGGAGAAGGCTACAGAAGCCTTGAAATAGGAGAAATATGAACTCTTAGTGAAATTACAAGCAGCGCAAGACAATGTAGCAGCCCAAGAAAGCGAGAAAGCATAGCTTCAGGCGAAGCTTCAGGAGGAAAAGGCCCAGCTACAGAGATAAAAGGAGCAGTTGCTCATAGAGTGGGCCATGATCAAAGAAGCGGTGAGTAGAGCATGTCGCTCTGTGTCAGGCCTGGAACAGGAAGGGGAAGATTCATTCGAAGCTCAAATAGTGAAGCTCGTTGAGACCCTCCAGCAGCTTCAGGCTAGAATAACAGAATTGGAGGCCCAAACAGTATTGGGCACCCCGCAGGAGGTGCATGACCAGAGGGAGGAGACCGCTAAGAAAAAATTATTAAGGATAAGTGCCCTCACCTAGGAATGCAAACAATTGAGTGATAGAAGTGCACAGACATATGAATGCCTCGTCGAGGATCCAGAGCTAAGGAAGCTGGAAGTGCAGTTACAGGAGGTGCAGCAACAGGAATTTTTCGTGTAAGCACATATGAAGCTACTCACTGCGTTAGAAAGAATGAAGAGATCCCAGGAGAAGAGCTTAGTATAGCAACAGATAATTGCCCTCCAGGGTAGGGTAATGGAAGTAATGCAGAAGCTAGTAGCTACAACCTGTGCAAGATGAAGCCTGCAAGGTGTTTTAAGAGATTGATGGATAGGGCTCACAATTGGATCAAGTGGTTGCAACAGTAGAACAACCCATGGAAGGGCTTGTTACAAAGAAGACGATTCAAGACCTTGTTGAGAAAGAGGCTCAGGTGAAGTAGAAAGTCGAGGCAACTCGAGTTAAGCTCGAGGCCTTCGAAGCAACATTGTCTAGACCTGAGTGACTCAGGATGAGTCACGGGTAAGTGTTGGGGGCATGTTGGCCCTCGACCAAGTTTTGAGGAAACCTTGCTCAGATTTGGCCCACTTTTGGACTTTGACACGCTAGTCGAAGATGGAGTGCCTAGGCGGAGTTGAGCTCACGGATCTCACCCAATTTTGATGGATATGTGTACCCAGTAAAGGGTCCTCTAGGGTTTTTGTAACGAGTAAATGGGATGTCGGCCCATGGTGTTTCCCCATGTTTAGGCCTTATTGTAAGGGTTTGTAAAAGTATAAATAAAAGAAGAATGTATGGTAGAATTAGTAGTCTTTTGAGCTAAGTGCAAGTAATTCAAGTGGCTTTGTGCAAGGGAATGTATGTGTGTTAAGGCTTTTTTCTTGATATAGAGTTGGCTCTGGGTCTTGACCTATTTTTTGAAGGAGGATCTGGTGCTCAGTGTGCAGATCTCTTGTCTGGTGCGAAGCTTGACTCTATGTCTTAGTGCACAAGAGTGGATGAATGTAAGATTCAGACGAATAATAAAGAGGTGAAGCGGTTGGTAGACGTATCCCCACACTGGGGTGAACCACGTATATTTGGTGCCTTTGGCTTGCTTTGTGTTGTGTTATTTATGTTATGAATCTTCTCAGTGCTTTGATTATTATGTATGATAGATAGATCTTATGGTTTCTTAAGTGATTTACTTGTTCTAAGGGTAAATGAATGTTAGATCTAACTCAGTGCTAAGTTGTCAATATATATAATCATTTATTGTTACTGCGTCGATCCATCCTTGAATATTCTTTGTAATGTTAAGAAACTAATGTGTTTCAACTTCTAAGTGTTAATAGAATATTTTGTGAAGCGATTGTATCACAGATCTGTGTCCCATCTTGGTTACAGACACATACGTCATGTAACCCCCCTGCTTCTACCTCGGGTGAGACTTCGCCTTCTTCGCAGGTGTTGCCGAAAGGATCGGTAATTAGGGTTTCTTTGGTGTGTTATTAAGTGTTGAACCCTGGGTTTTCCCTTGTGCCAACACAGTGCTACTTCAAAGCTTATCAAATATACAAAGGTAGCTATAACATGGACCAACAACCAGTCATGTGGACAAACATCATATTAAAAAAACCCAAAGTCCACCTGAGATATGAAAGAATGGCCCTGAAAGTATCCAAACAAGGAGTATCACCTCAAAGAAGGCCCAACCTAGAGCCAAGAGACACTCATTGTAAGAATCATCGAGTGAGGAAATTGATAACTCCAAGGAAACCTCTAGTAGAAAAACTAGTTCGCATTCCCAGAGGAAAAGAAAGAAGAGGAAACATTCCAAGAGTCATGACCCTGAAGAGTTCAAGAAATACAATCCACCCACTTTCTATGGAGAAATTAAGAAGGGGGAAGAAGCAAAATTTTGGCTTCTTGGCTTGAAGAAGTACTTCAAAGTCCATGACTACTCTAAAAATTTAAAGGTTTGAATAACCATTTTTAACCTAAATGGAAAGGCCTCCATTTGGTGGGAGAACCTTAGGAACGTGAAAGGAATCCATGAGAAGGACTTGTCATGGAAACAATTTGAGAAATAATTCAAGAAGAACTATCTATCAGAGAAATAATTTGATGGGAAGACCAAGGATTTCTATGAACTCAAGTTGGGACAACTCACCATAGATGAATATATCAATAAATTCCTTGAGTTGATAAGGTATGTGCCCTACATAAAGGATGAAAAGGTAAATATGCAATGATTTATTAGTGGACTATCTATGTCCTTCCAGGACATAATTGAATTTGATGGGCCAAAGACCTTAGAAGACACTATCCATAAGGCAAGGTATTGCTATGAGCAATTCACGAATAAGACAGAACCTCGTGAGTACTGGAAGAAGAAAAGTGGTTCAAGATTCAAGAAGAAGGGGTTCAAACCCTCAAGATTCAAGTACCATGGAAAAGGTTCCAAGATGAGCCTTCCTACTAATAAAAGTGTATATAAACAAAATTTCCCCTCTCAAAGTGGAAATAAACCCTTTGGAGTAGCCTCAAGTAAGATTGATAACACAAAGAGAGAACCCTTGAAATGTTGGGGTTGTGGAGAAGAGCATCTGGTGAGGGAATGTCGATATAGGAAACAGAACAATAGGAGGGTCTATAACATCCAAGAGGCTACCATAGTCAATGATGTGGCTAGGAGCATGCCACAGATTTATGCAGCCTTGGATAATAGACAAGATGACCACCAAGCTTCAGTGGTGGAGATGGAAGGTATGATTAACAACCATCTAGTTTCCATTTTAATTGACCTTGGTTCTAATTTGAGTTATGTTTCCCCTCAAACTGTTGAGAAATGTAAATTGCAACAAGTTCAACAAGTTAAATCATGGTTGGTACAACTAGTCACTGGAACCAAAACAAAAGTAACAGAGGTCATACCAGCATGCCAATTCATTTTGAATGGATTGCCCACCCAAGCAACCTTAAAAATACTCCCTTTAGGATCTTATGACCTGTTGATTGGCATGGACTGGTTGGTTTCCCATAAAACCAAGTTGGACTGTTACAATAAAAATTTAGAGTGTGAAAATGAAGAAGGGAGAAACGTAACCCTCCAATGGATTCAAAAGCATGTCTCAGTGAGACAAATATTAGCCCTTCAAGCGAATATGTATTGCAGAAAATGATGCCCTTTATATGCAATACAAGTGTTGGACTTTGTTGAGAACAATAAAACCATCTTAGAGGACCATCCCATATTAATAGAGTATAGATATGTGTTTCCAAAAGAGGTATCAGGTCTACCTCCAAGAAGAGATATTGACTTTTCAATATAACTTGCACCAGGAGTGATGCCAGTGTCTAGAACACCCTATAGAATGAGTACACCAAAGTTGGTTGAGCTCAAGCTAAAACTAAAGGAAATGATGGACAAAGGCTACATTCAGACTAGTGTGTCTCCATGGGGAGAACCAACCTTTTTTGTGAAAAGGAAGGATGGAACACTCGGGTTGTGCATAGACTATAGACAACTCAATAAGATGGCCATTAAGAATAAGTATCCCTTTCCAAGGATCGATGACTTGTTTGACCAATTAAGGGGTGCTACAATTTTATCCAAGATTGAATTGAGGTTTGGATACCATCAGGTTCAAATTAAGGATCAAGACATCCACAAAACAACCTTTAAGACAAGATATGGTCACTATGAATTTGTGGTGGTGCCATTTGGGCTAACCAATGCACCAACCACTTTTATGTGCTTAATTAATAATGTACTCAGTAAATTCTTGGAAATATTTGTATTAGTTTTCATTGATGATATCCTAATCTATTATAAGAATAGGAAAGAGCATGAATAACATCCAAAACTAGTGCTTCAAGTACTAAGAGAACATCATCTCTATGCTAAGTTTAGTAAGTGTGACTTTTTCCAGAAACAAGTCCATTACTTAGGTCATGTTATTTCTGAAGAAGGGGTGGAAGTTGATCTTGAAAAGATCAAATCCATTATGGATTGGCCTACCCCAAAGTATGTATCTGATATCAGATCCTTTATGAGCCTAGCAGGATACTATAGGAGGTTCATAAAAGGATTTTCCAAGGTTGGTTTCCCAATCACTTCCCTTTAGAAAAAGGGAGTTAAATTCCTTTGAACATCAGAATGTGAAGAGAGATTCCAAGAGCCGAAATGCCTTCTAACCAATGCACCTGTGCTGAAGATTGAAGATCCAAACAAGGACTTCCTTGTATGTAAATATGCCTACAAGGAAGGACTCATGGGAGTCCTTATGCAAGAAGAACATGTAATTTTCTACGAATCCAGAAAATTGAATGAGCATGAAATCAATTATGTGACCCATGATCTAGAATTGACTGCCATAGTGCATGCTTTAAAAATGTGGAGGCATTACCTCCTGGGTAGAATATTTTTGCTTATGACAGACCATTATGGGTTGAGGCACCTGTTTGATCAACCAAAACTTAATTCTAGACAAACTAGATCGATGGCTCTACTTAGTGAGTTTGATTTTGAAATCAAACATATCAAAGGAAAAGAAAATAGGGTGGTTGATGCCCTTAGTAGAAGTATGAAAGTGAGTCATTTGGCAGCTGTAAGAACCTATGAAATGGATGTCAAGGAGAAAGTCAAGAATGTACAAGAAACAAATGCGTTTTTTGAGACTGTAAAATTGTACTTAGAACAAGAGCCCATAGGGATGAAGTATGAAGGTTATCAATTGTTGAATGATGGTTTGTTAACTTACAAAGGTAGGTCATATATTATGAATTGTGACGAATTGAAGAGATTCATGATGGATGAAATACACAAAAGACGATATACTGGTCATCCTGGTTATCAGAAGATGATCATAGCCGCTAGGAAACTATTTTATTGGCCATGATTGAAAAAGGACATAGCCGATTACTTAGCTAAATGTCTAGAATGTCAGCAAGTTAAGGAAGACCACCAACATCCAACAAGGTTGTTGTATCCCCTACCAATCCCAGAATGGAAATGGGAAACCATCTCCAAATATTTCATCACAGGATCACCAAAATCGACCACACAGAATGATGTCATCATGGCAGTCGTGGACAAATTGAGCAAGGATGATCACTTCATTCCTATCAAGTCAACTTGCAAAGCAATAGATATTGCTAGCATTTTCATGAAAGAAATATTTAGGCTACATGGAATGCCTAAGGAGATCATATCTGACAGAGATAAAAAATTTACTTCAAGCTTTTGGAAATCTATGTTTTTTGGTTTTGAAACTAAATTGTTATTTAGTACAACCTATCACCCTCAAACTGATGGACAGATGGAGAGGGTAAACCAAGTGTTAGAGGACATGTTAAGGATGCATGTAATGTATCAGCCTAAGAAGTGGGAAGACTACCTACCATAGGTAGAGTTTGCCTACAACAATGGCTACCAAGATTCATTGAAGATGAGCACTTTTGAGGCCCTCTATGGTAGACAGTGCAAGATTCCAATCATCTGGGATAACCTAGTAGACCAAATTACAATCGGGCCAGATATGATAAAAGAAATGGAACAACAAGTAATTCAGATAAAACAAAATTTGAAAGTGGGTCAAGATAGATAGAAAGGCTATGCAGACAGGAAGAGGATTCCTAGGGAATTCAAAACAAGGGATCATGTGTATCTCCAAGTTAGACCCTGGAAAATCTCCTTGAGAATGGGAGCTTGTGCCAAGTTGGCACCTCGGTATTGTGGACCCTTTGAAATATTGGATAGAGTGGGGCTTGTAGAATATAGGCTAGCACTTCCTCCCACATTGAAGGAACATAATGTTTTCCATGTTTCGTTATTGAATAAATATGTACATGATTCTAATCATATAATTAACTGGTCTGTGATTCAGGTGGAACTAGAAGGCGAATTCTTGCCATAACCACAATGCATAATAGATATAAAGGAAACCCTAATCAGGAACAGAACCATTGCAAGGGTCAAGGTACATTAGAAACACTTTGGTCCAAATTAAGCTACATGGGAAATGGAGGATGCCATGAAACAGACATACCCATTTTTGTTTACTTATGTGCATACAGAGCACATCGGCAGATAGAACATCAAGGATGATGTTTCTTTAAGGGGGAGGGGATTGTAATACCCTTGTTTCCCCCAGTTTTGTAAATATAACTGTAACTGGCCAAAAGAATATGGCAGACTAGATATGTATTAATGTTGGATTTGATGAACCTTTTTGTTATAAAAGGTCAATGTATGTATTTTCTGTTATTAATAGAAAATGGATAGTGTTGCATAACTTATGAAAGGGGGGTTTTCCAAGATAGACCATGGTGTTATGAGATATATGGTGAGGCGAACCATAAACGGTTGAGATGACCCCCCCACCAAAACAATACCTTACTGGATTTAATGACTTAGACCCGGAACCATCCTTTGACCCATAAATGAATTACCAGTCAGACTCGTAGCTGGAAGAGTCCTCCTCGAGAGTTAATGAGGGGATGGGGCAGAGTACCCATCTATAAGACTTATAGACATGACCACGAGCTAGGGATTCGGACCCACACAACCTTGATGAGGAAGGAAATAAAAGAGGTAATTTCGTGGGAAGAGGCAGGGGAGCGAGGAAGCAGATCTGTGAGAGAGAAGAGTCGAAAGACCAATATCGAGAAGAGAAAAGAGTGCTTGCAACTCTTTGGTTCGAGGAAGAATTTGGAAATAATCTTGTTCTAGTTGCAAGGATATATTGGTAGGTTTTTCATTACAAGCTGATAAACGGGGTTGACGAGTGACTGTGGAAGTACTCGTGCAGACCTCCTTGCTTGGTACAGAGAAAACCGGTGGCTAAGATCTCGTGGGAGGAGGAGAGTAACCTTTGTCCCTGACTGTCATTGAGCAAGAAGAAAGAGTCTCTATCAGAGCATCGTGGTCTATCTTGGGGGTGGATAACAGTAAATCCATTCAAGAGTGGTTGTGCCTATGGTTGTGTGGAAACAAGCACCCCTTTCAGTAGTCGCTTCACGAATTTTGGTTTTCTGACAAGTATTTTCATACTCTGTGTATTGAAATGAAAATGATGATTGAATCTATTTATATGTATATGATTGAGTTCTGTATTGAATGATTAAGGTAGAAATATGTATTATCTCTCTGTGAACCTATGATTTTGAATGGTCTTCTACTTTCCTCAGCTTAGCGACTAGAGAGCTATGGGATGTAAGTCTGCAAGAGTGTCGGGGAAGGATTTAGTAGGATGCTTAAGTCATGTTGACCTCTAGAATCTAACTTCACGGGAATACTAAGTTCAAACCCTATGGAAGGAGGGTGCCTCCATCAGACCTTTCACTCGTGTGACCAAGGTCGCATGCTCATGTCCTTAACCAATTCCCGACTAAGAGATTAGTGTGTATCCCACAAGATTTTTCGAAGCACCCAGGTGATTAATGTTTGGGAACCCTATGCTAGGCCTGAAAGGAGCTAAGCCTTTCTGGATTTAGAACTCTAGAGGTTCGGATCTCTAGAGTAATACAACCCTACCATTTGTAAATTGGTCGAAGGAAACTAGTTGTTACGATTACCCATGAGCTTGACTAATGCCTTGCGGTTTCCCTAACTGTGGCATATAGACCTGCCTCGATGTTAAACCTTGATCCATTGAACTATCGCGAGGTAACTCGAGTCACAAATCTGAGGGTATTTGGGAGTCCCCTTGGTCATTGGATCTACGTCGAGGTAACTTTGGTGAAGTCCTACTTCGGGAGAATGGAGATGTTATAGCATCAAACTCCCTGAATGACGAATTTACAAAGGGAGGATAACCGTAGATCTAGGAAGTTCATTAAGAACCCCTCTTGACCATCTAATCATTCAGTGAAGGGACCCGCGTACGGTACTTTGGCGAAGTCCTTCTTCGAGAGAGCGGAGCGGCCAAAATGTCGAAACCCCTGAAGGTTGGAGTTGTGAAGTGATGAGGACCGTAGATCTAGGGAACCTTCGATATCTCCCTT
The DNA here is from genome assembly GCA_010110895.2 of Picea sitchensis. Classification (NCBI taxonomy): domain Eukaryota; kingdom Viridiplantae; phylum Streptophyta; class Pinopsida; order Pinales; family Pinaceae; genus Picea; species Picea sitchensis. The sequence continues at coordinate 70,330 of SNQJ01S0041604.1, read as the reverse complement.
GATTGTTTGATCTAGACTATGGTCATCTTGATGTTGACCACTCCAGGAGTAAGAAGGAAGTCACACCACGGATCCCCTAAACGTCGAAGTTATGAAATAACAAAGGCCATAGATCAAGGGGTTACGTTGACACACATTGACCTTGAGATCGAAGGGCTTGGAAGAATACCAGTCTGGGGTGACGTGGCACACTGACGTCCCCCAGGGTGACATGGAACCAAGTCTGACATGCCACATGTCACCTGGATTTATGTGTTTCATAGAACCTATGTGCCCAATAAAACTTGACATGTGTCACCCATTGTAGGGTCCACGTGTCCTCTCTTCCTTTCCGCGTGTCACCCTTGGAACTTGCATGTTTGTTCCACCTGGCGGAATGAGTATTCGAGACCCACATGTACTTGCCTCTGTGTCGAGTACGTCACCATGTGCGAGGGTGGACCCTTTGGGAGTCTGGGACTTTAGGACTCTGGAGTCTTGGGGTGCAGCATCGAGGATAAGCCGAAAGGCCCGAAGGCTAGAGCCACGTGGAGAGATTTTGAGCTCCTTCGAGAGTTCGGGATTCTAGAGGATAGACGTGCAGAAAGGAGAAGGGATGTTTAGTGTTGAAGCATCGAATGTCAAACTTCCCTCTAGCTCATGTATTAAATGAATACGGTGTCCCGTCGTTGGATTTGTAACATTCTCGGCCTTCCAGACACTAGGTAATGCTACCATGCAAAATTTACATCTTATTAAATATATATGCATTTTAATCGAGTTAAAACACTTAACACAGAATTAGTGTCATCATACAAACTTAAATAGAATTAACAACAATTCATACATGCAACTGAATACATGAAAACATACAAGCATCATAACACATGCATAAAATACATAATTAAGCACAACAATGATACTTATCTTTTATCTGGAGTAAATCCACCAACTGCGTGCAGACCTTCCATGAAGCTCTTAGCCTTAAACTGCGCTGCTCATCACTCTCAGCAATAGGTCACCCCCGAGTTGGGACTAAACTCCACCGGGCAAGGGAATTCTAGTCTTGGCAAGGACAACAAGGAAGTTGCACAAAAGCAACAGGAAGGATCGTTTATCCCAAGAGACACTTATGCCCACGGCTCACATACCCTCATTCCCCACATGCTTGTTCCACCCCAGGAGAGTACACCTTCACTACTAGTAGTCCATCGGCCAGTACACCTCCCTTACCTTGGGCTTCAGCAACAGGCTCGACCAGAAGTATCAGAGTACCGTAGCTGCTGTGGGACTCCGTTCCAGGAAAACTCACTTCCCAACAAACTCTCTCTCCTGGGAGATTTGATCACAGGCCTGACAACCTGCTTCTTCAATTTGGCTCCTAAGCAATACTGCAACAACATTCGGCTAGCATACAGGTGACAACAGTAACAGGAACAATTATGGATACCGAAAAATGGCAACAACCTAATGCTAAGACACAACACGGCTCAGGAAAACACAAGGCAACAACCCCAAACGGTTAAGGCACGAACTCAGATTTGTAGTGTGGATAAACCTGGGTTCACAGAACACACAGGTCGGATTTTCCCTCCCTGACTGGTTTCTCAGATGTGTGAGGTTGTGCAGAGGCAGACGTAGAGGCCAGACGACGAATCGAGAAATGGAAAGTGAACCCCCTTCCCGTGAGCATTTTTCTCCACCGTGCGTAGGTAACCAGAGGTTGACATTCGAGACCAATGAGTTCAGGCGGAGGATGGCATATCGACCAACGAACTACCAACACGGTTTGAATCACCAAATTACAGGTTCCAGAGATTCGTGATGGATGCTCCCAGTTCATGGTTAGACAGTGGGTCGAGAATGGAAAGTGAACCCACAACACAGCTGACGCTTCATCTTTTCACTGCATGAGCCCAGGTCGACACATGTCTTCTTGGAGTTGCATGCACTCCATTTAGCCTACGTCCCCAGCTACCAGAAACTTAGGATAACAAAACATATTATGTCCACCTTAGTTTTTAGGAAATAATATTAAAATATTATTCCTCTAGAGGTAAGCCCCCTAGCTTAGCCCCTAGGCCCACATACTTAGCCCCCTCCCTTGCCCAACCTTGTGGAAGCTTAGTTCCCCATCACTCTTTCTTTGTGGTCGGTATACATGCAACGATGTTTATATTTTATTAATGATCTACATAATTACATATACAAAACAGGCTCCTCTCCTTAGCATCCTAGGCTCCTGGCCTAAACATCACATAAGCCTCCTAGATTATTATAACTCGGCTCATCATCCTAACAAACATGTTTACAATTCATAATTAGAACTAGGGCTCTACCAGGGGATATTACAATCCCCTCCCCTTGTTTTTGCAATGTCCTCAGTGAAACTTACTTACACATATATAATTCAGAAATTCTTCAAAAAGCTCCAACATTTAGCTATTGGAAGCCCATTATCCAGCTTTACTTTCCAGCACCAATTCTGGTATCCATACTATAGCTAAAACTCAATTGCTCTATTCCCTTGAGTTGCTTCAGGAAAGCATTCAACTTATTGTTCCTTGTTACATGCTTCAATTAAACCTCATTGAAAGCACTGAATGGTTGTATATCCACGATGTTCTATCCATTCATAAACTCTCAGCAGTTCTATGACTCCACAAACGTAAACATTATGCTCATACACCTATTCATTTGAACGCAAAATTAGAACATACATGCAATATATATATATATATATATATATATAGGAAATTCTAATAACATTATAACATGTATATGAATTACGAGATACACAGCATACAATGAATAGAGTATTGATACTCATATTTTGATTGAGAATACTTCCATATCAAAATGCTCTAGGCCAAGGGACCAAACCCCAACAACATTCCAACCAACGGTCTCTCTTCCCCACATTCCTATCCCACCCTAGGAATGTGCACCTTCACTGTCACACAATCCATCGGCGGTTACACCTCCCTTTCATTGGGCTTCAACAACAGTTCAGACCGAAAGTCTTAGAGCATCGTGGCTCGAGGAGTTCCAACTGCCCTAAGAGGTCTCCAATCAGCATCTTCCCCGAGCTACTCTTTGTAGTCAACATTCTAACTTTTATCAACATCATCTCATCTGCATCACCGACATGCAGTTATCATGAGAAAACATAAAAGAATTTATTTAGAAACTCAATCTTAGTTCAAAGGGAATTCATCCTTTCCCCAAAACATGAAATCCTATTTCATAATTCATCTTGGTTGTTTCCATATTATGAATGCATCCATCATTGTTCTTTTCCACAGACACCAAACTGCATACCATTTTTCCTGTAATGCTTCATCTTGCATACAACCAACAAATTGTCAGTATTTTATGTACATCATAATTCAACATGTACAACACCTTATGCAAGGATCTTAGAATTGTTTGCACCTAGAAATTCAATCACAATTACCAAACAATTTAACCAAATAGAATGATTCATCATCCTATGCATATGCATGTTCATAATTAATAACAATAAGTTTATTATTTCAAATTTTTGAACATAAATTTTTATGTAGTCTCTATTCATGTGACTACCTGGCTTGCAACTTTCTTGTTGCAATGTTTAATAGTTCCTGAAATGTTCTCAACTTCATAAGTTAGAAACATTTCAGCCATTAGTATAATTATTTCCATGCCAAAAACATATATACATGCACTCACAAAATGCTTTCAGCAAAGTACATTTAAGTATACAATTCCATCTTGTATGAGTGCAACTCTGCCCCTTACTAGACATGAGTACAACTCTCAATGCCTATTTATTCAATGCACCTTGCATTGAATTACATAATGCTCTTTATCTCAGTCATGTATCTCACCATCCATAAGTTGGAATTATGGCCAATGTGTTGACACATTCTCCACACACTTCATATTGTCTTCCCAATTAATTGGATGCCTTCCTTTTTGACCCAAACACTACACCAAGAATATAATTTTGTGGTGTTCATTAGTGTTAGCAAAAAGGTTGCAGCCCAAGTTTTATTTAAAGGTAGGAAGCTTTTAGTACCTGTGTGGTTCATAACATTTCCATATCCATACCTTGCCATATCCAACCAGGTCCTAGTCTCATACATGACTAGCTTACTAACATTCATTCATATAACAAGTTATTATCCTTTAATTCTTTGGTTATTACCCCATAACCAAATTAACATGACATTCTACTGTGTCAGTGTGTGCATTCAGAGGTTAAAAAGATTTGAATTAATATAGGCCTCCAGCCTTTACCACATCCAGTGGTATGCACTCAATAATATAATCATGTGATTTTATATAATAACTCTGGCTAAGGAAATTCTTACCAAAATTTCCTTTCAAGAATTATGCAAAAAGAGTGATAAAAACTCATACCTGCATGACTACCATTAATAAATTTTATACTACCTGAAAGTATGATTGAAGTAGAAGATTTCATGCTTCTTTTATCAAACTTATAACCAACACTTTAGATCTCTGTTGCTTCCCTCCTTATGCAACAACATCACCAACAATAATTGCAAACACGCAAGCATTATTTCCTCTGGTTGACCCACCCAACCATAATCATACTAGCTGCCACAGAAATTGTAGCAATTTCTTTCTCCCTATAAAACTTTTTCTTGTTGATCTTAGAAGTATTCAATTCTTCCCAGATTCCTAAATCTTCTTGTGCTCTCATTATAGTCATTATACATGACTATTTCTTCCATGAGCACTTTCGACGCAGTGCCCCTACCTCAACAGGGTCTACTGACCTCCCAGTCAAAGGATATTTCAAACTTCTGAGTCGCATTGACTCTTTGGGCTCATGATTGAACCCAAAACAATTATACACAGGTCTCCTTTCCTTCTGTGTGCAGGTCCTGACAGACCCGCGGGCTATTCCTGCCCGCTTCCAAAACTCCAAGTTTCAGGTGCTAGCCCCTTTTTTCATTAGCCCTTTCCTTCATAAGACCATGGGCTATGACCTCATGGAAAACTATGATTGTGGGCGTGGGCAAGTGTGGTTTTAGACCAACCCGCTTTTCGTCCCACAATTCACCTCTAGCTTCCATGTATCATGTTTCTGAAACCGTGGTATAAATTGCGGCCCACTCTCAGATTTTAATATCCGAGCAAGTTTTGGCCCCGCAATCCAGCTCGTCCGTCGATCTCCAATCCCTTGGCGATGATCCGCAATCAACGGATGCTATCTATCCTCCTTCCACACGCGATCCCATATCTACACGATCTATTGATACATATCTCCCTTCCAAATCAATGACTATGGTTGATTCTGACTCTCCGACCCTCGGGAGTTTCAACTCTCAACTATCTGCTTTTCCCGTATGAAAATCTTCCAGAGTGGAAGATCTAATGACACCTATACTCAACAATCGGACGGTTCTGATGAACTCCATCGCTACGGCCTTCGGGAGTTCTCACGTCTCCACACACACAAATATCCTGAATGAATTTCCCCGGAGTGACAGATCTTCTGCCACGCGTCCTCTCCAAATCAACAACCCTTATTCTCTTTGGGACTTCAGGACTTTGACAAGTCCACTCTTTCCGACCAAGACCAGATCAACGGTCCTTCGACCTCCTCTTCAATCAATGATCGAGATCTCCTTCGGGACTTCGATGCTTTCACCCTCTGTTTTCCTCTAGAGTGCTTTGTTCTCAAAGTTTCAGATCTGGCACTACGTGTCCCACTTCACATCGACGACTCTCGTCATTTCTGTACTTAGGCACTTCGGGATATTCCGAAACACAACATCTAAGAAACCCCAGAGTATGATCCTCTGAAGTTCACAATCTGGTGACACCTGTCCAACCCAGATCAATGGCTCCCAGCTGCTTCGGTTGTTCGAGCTTTGACGATTTCAAACTTTCGTCCTTCGTGTTCTCCCGAAGTGTTTTCACCCGAAACTGATGGATTTCTGCCACGCATCCTTTCAGACGATGGACGGTCCCAAATCACTTTGGGACTTTGGGACTTTAGCAAGTCCACTCTCCCTTTTTCCTTGGCTCCTCCTTAGAGGTGACCTTGGGCGGTGACCTCACGCAAACACACGATTGTGGGCATGCTCAAAGGTGGTTTGAGACCAAACTACTTTTCATCCCACAATTCACCTTGAGCCTACACGCATCCTTCATCCAAAACAGTGGTTTGGATTGCGGCTTGCCCTCGACTTCTTAAAACTCGAGCACCTTCTATCTCTGCAATGTGAGGTGACCGTCAATCTCATGATCTTGACAATGCTTCTAAATAAACGACCAAGATCTACCTCCAACAGTTCAGATATCCCTCTCCCAGATCGATGGTTGGGGTCATTCCTCCTCCTGAGATTTTGACTTCTTCCGACTTGGAAGAGTTTGTGGATATTCAAAGGTTTCGGCCTTTAAACTTTCTCCTGCGAGTCCGCCTCTTGGATCTCATCTTCTCTCTCGTAAGTGTTATCTCTTCTGATCTTTATGACTTAGAATAAGTCTGACTCCTACGCACTCTTGCGTTATCTCTTCTGAGATTTTTTATTTACTCAATATCCTAAGGGTCTTGGCCCTTTTGTTTCCTTTCAAAGGAAAACTTCGTGCCCTCCTGGAAACCTTCTACTCAAAGCACACCTTGTTGAGCGTTTTCTACAGAGTGTTCAGCATCTCTGTGAGTATCTTCCTCTGATACTCTTATCCCTGAACTTGATAAAGAGTTATCTCTGTGCACACTTGCACTCGCTCAATGCCTACCTGGCAGAGCCCTACAAAGTTCTCAGTGACTCTATCTCTCTCTGAACTCAACACAGAGTTCTTCTTGTGCACTCCTTGCACTTCTGCTGATGAAGGTTCAACGGTATCTCTCCTGAGCTTCTTTGAGGTTAACTTACCTCTGTCAATGCACTCCTTGCAGACAATGTGCATTGCTTGCACTCGAAAACTCAAAGAAGAGAAACAATTGAAACTTAGTCAATACTTCACCAGTTTACGCATTCAAACCAGTTAATCTCCAAACATTCCCATGTCACCTTTGTTGACATCATTACATCATATCACTTACGTTTTCCAATTGTGGGGGCATGCAACGGTGGTTTGGAGCAACCCGCCTTTTATCCCACAATTCTTCTTACGCTGACACATAACCCCTCAGTGAAACCATGGTTTGGATTGCGGGACCGCCTTGGATAATTAACTTTCGTGCAACTTGAGTCCCCGCAATGCCTTTTGGCTGTTGATCTTGATGTAGTGTGATCAACACCACTGTGGGTCCTCCGACCTTTAACTATGTTACCTAACCTCATCCCCACTAACCATGCTCATACGGAATGCCATGTGGTGGAATACTAGCGGCTGACACGTGGCTCAGTGAGATGAGTCACATGTGTCACATTCTGTATGGCATGTCAAACTTCTATGGGTTCAAAACCCACTGACACATGGCACACAACCCATGTGTCCACGTCAAACCAAGTGACATCACCAGGCCACGTCACTTCAGAGTTTCAGGCTTCCGCCTTTCTCTTAGTTTTCATCAACTTCACCGAAGTTGCGAAATCCAAAGGGCTTCCAGGATAACCCTTCTACACCTTCTCCAGATCTAACGGTCATAAAGGATTTCCCTTCCTTCCGAACAAATCCTATGGCGCAGAACATACTGTGTTACTCTGCAGATTTCCAAAAGAATTCACGGCTAAATGCCTCGCATCATTACCAGATCTAATGGTCGTGAAGGATTCTCCTTCTCCCGAACAAATCCTAAGGTCCATATTACTATGCGGCCCAATACCACTTATGTCGTAGTTTTACGACACCGCTACTCTTCCTGAGCTTCATAACACGGCCAAGGTAAATTCTTGGCACTCAGGAAAGTTCTAAGGTTCGAAATTGGTCCTCCAAACACAATTTCCTCTTGAGACCTTGGGTCCAATGACCACTTATCCAACCCATTCAGGCTCAGTGTTTGAAACCTTGGCTCTGAACTTGAATTTTGTCTACTTCGACAACAATTCTTTTCGAAACTTTTTCTTCAACTACCACTAACACGACCCATCCAGGCTCAATTCAGTTTTGTAACCATGCTCCGATACCATATTGTAACATCCCCGACCCTCCAAACACCAAGTAATGCTACTACGTAGAATTTACAGCTTATATAATATATATGCATTTTAATCGAATTAAAACACTTAACACAGAATTACTGCCATCATATAGACTTAAATAGAATTAACAACAATTCATACATGCAACGGAATACATGAAAACATACAAGCATCATAACACATGCATAAAATACATAATTAAGCACAATAATGATACTTATCTTTTATCTGAAGTAAATCCACCAACTGCATGCAGAACTTCCACGAACTTCCCAGCCTTAGACCGCGCTGCTCATCACTCTCAGCAATAGGTCACCCCGAGCTGGGACTAAACTCCATCGGGCAAGGGAATTCTAGGCTTGGAAAGGACAACAAGGAAGTTGCACAAAAGCAACAGGAAGAATATTTTATCTTAGTAGCCACTTACGCCTACAGCTCACAGACCCTCATTCCCCACACGCCTGATCCACTCCAAGAGACTACACCTTCACTACTACTATTCCATCAGCCAGTACACCTCCCTTACCTTGGGCTTCAGCAACAGGTTGGATAAGAAGTATCAGAGTACTGTAGTTGTTGTGGGACTCCCTTCCAGGAGAACTCACTTCCCAGCAAACTCTCTCTCCTGGGAGAGTTGCTCATAGGCCTGATAGCCTAACAACCTGCTTCTTCAATTCGGCTCCTAAGAAATACTGCAACAACATTCGGCAAGCATACGAGTGACAACAACAACAAGAAAAGTTATGGACACCGAAAAATGGAAACAACCTAATGCTAAGACACAACACGGCTCAGGCGAACACAAGGCAACAACCCCAAATGGTTAAGGCACGAACTCAGATTTGTAGTGTGGATAAACCTGGGTTCACAGAACACACAAGTCGTCTTTTCCCTCCCAGATTGATTTCTCAGATGTGAGAAGTTATGCAGAGGCAGACGCAGAGGCCAGACGACAAATCGGGAAATGGCAAGCGAACCCCCTTCCCGTGAGTCGTTTTCTCCACCGTGCATATCGTGCGTAGGTAACCAGAGGTCGACATCTGAGACCAACGATTTCAGGCATAGGATGGTAGATCGACCAACGAACTACCATCACAGTTTGACTCACTGGATTACGAGTTCCAGAGATCCGTGATGGATTCTCTCGGTTCACGGTTAGACAGTGGGTCGAGAATGGCAAGCGAACCCACAACACAGCTGACGCTTCAACTTTTAACTGCATGAGCCCAAGTCGACACTTGTCTTCCTGGAGCTGCATGTGCTCCATTTAACCTACATCCCCAACTACTAGGAACTTAGGATAACAAAACATATTATGTCCACCTTAGTTTTTAGGAAATAATATTAAAATATTGTTCCTCTAGAGGTAAGCCCCCTAGCTTAGCCCCTAGGCCCACATACTTGGTCCCCTCCCTTGCCCAACCTTGTGGAAGCTTAGTCCCCTATCACTCGTTCTTCGTGGTCAGTCTACACACAACGATGTCTATATTTTATTAATGATCTGCATAATTACATATACAAAACAAGCTCCTGGCCTTAGCATCCTAGGCTCCTGGACTAATCATCACATAAGCCTCCTAGCTTATTATAACTTGGCTCACCAGCCTAAAAAACATGTTTCCAATTCATAATTACAACTGGGGCTCTACCGGGAGATATTATAGGATTGGACGGTGAATGAACCTTCCCCGTGGATGTAGGAACTTGGGGACGGTGCGAATGAGGTGGAGCCACGTGGCCCATGTCTGATAATGCCCGAAGAACTTCGGGAGGCAATAACTTGCAATCTAGAGCTCGGTCTTGAGTCTGGTAGTAGTCGTTAGAGAGCTACGGTTGAGTAGAAGAGAATGGAGATCTCAGAGAGATGATTTGAGACGACTAAAGTAAGCAAAATTTTGATGCTCCGTCCCTAGAAAGGGTACTTAGAGTACGGGTGTGTTACATCCATGCCTTTGGAAAACGAAGAAGAGAACTATGTTCAACAAGCACCAGTGGATTTGGATTTGGATATGGTTGGGGCCACTCGGGATTCTTAGCTCTCTCCATAAGAAAATGAGAAACCAAATAGTATGCATGTTTTCCAGTAATTTGGGTTGTTATGTATTGCAAAACATATCTAATATTAGGTGCCTTTTATAGGATCTATACAAGTAAAAACAGTGAACCCTATACAAGTAAAAACAATGAATCATCTGCAAAGGACAATATAGCTTGTTTGAAAAACATGTAACAAGTATTTGGAAAGCTTTTGGATGCTTAGACTGTGGACGGTCTCTTTTTACCAGTGAGGCTGCAACACTTTCTTTTTTGTATTATTATGTTGACCAGTAAGACTGCAGCACGTTTCTAATGCAAAAACAACCATTTTTGGGAGTCTCTTTTTTGTATTATTATGTTAACCAGTGAGGCTGCAGCACTTTCTTTTTTGTATTATTATGCTTACCAGTAAGACTGCAGCACTTGTGTAATGCAAAATACAACCATTTTTGGGAAAAAAAGGAATTTGTCTGCACTAAAAGAAGGGAAAATCCCAAATGTTTTGAACTTCAAGCACACAATTGCCCTTAAATACGTTCCAGACCCACATTAAGGATAGAGATTTTGTACATGGTTACTCTAATCAATCAGAGAATATTTTACAGCCTTTTACAGCCCTTGAGATATTTGGTTAAAAACAGTATAATAAAGACCATCCAAATCAGAATTAGATGCCTATCTCTACTGACAGAACATCAGTGAACTAAGAACCAGCTTGTTACCGAGGCCATAAGCTACAGCAGAGGAGGAGAGAAGTTATGTTCTTCAGCTTTAACAGTTTACACAAGCCATAGCCAGGTGGTGCATATCATGGTTTTCGTGATTGAATTGTTAGATAAAACAGGCTCATTGTTTTACAAATTGCACCATCTTCGGAAGTATTATAAAAGCACCATTTCAATGATCAATCCAGAAAATAGGTAAAAATTGCATTTCTCATTACTGCAAGAGACAGAGAGGTGACTGCACCAAAAACACTTTAGGGGGGGTTGAAGAAGCAAATTGAGCAACAGAGAGTTTTGGATGTTCACAAATGACCAATTGAAAGAAGCAAAGAGAAGCAAATTGCTCCGTTTACAAGAAACATTTGAAGCACAAATGACCTTGAGATGTTCACATTGTAATGTTTTTTCCATTACACTTGAAGTACAGACGAGCTTCTCTTTTGTTACACTTTCCCAAATTTGTTATCTAAGTGCACAGAGGCACCACAATCCAGAGATCAATAGTTCATCACAATCTCTATGAATACCCTGCATATAATTACAACAGAGAAAACCGCACAATGCATGTAACTTAGATTTTCCGTCCTGCAAATGTGCAAACACATCATTGTATTTCATGAAAACCATGTCACATTGAATCACCAGTTGGTGGTCAGTAAGGAGCAGACTTCTACATACCAAATGCCTGGGTTTTAAACGCATCATAGCCTTGAAAATATATACTCTCTTCAGAAATTATGATGCAGTTTTCAAATGCCTGGATTTTCAATAAAAAAAAGCAATTGCCATCATCTTGATGAAACATTGTGGCTGCTGGGATTCGAGCCCAGGTCTCCACGGCCACAACGTGGAATTCTCACCACTA
>SNQJ01S0041604.1:46638-58606 GCA_010110895.2 Picea sitchensis | reverse complement strand
AAATATTTCCAAGAATTTACTGAGTACATTATTAATTAAGCACATAAAAGTGGTTGGTGCATTGGTTAGCCCAAATGGCACCACCACAAATTCATAGTGACCATATCTTGTCTTAAAGGTTGTTTTGTGGATGTCTTGATCCTTAATTTGAACCTGATGGTATCCAAACCTCAATTCAATCTTGGATAAAATTGTAGCACCCCTTAATTGGTCAAACAAGTCATCGATCCTTGGAAAGGGATACTTATTCTTAATGGCCATCTTATTGAGTTGTCTATAGTCTATGCACAACCCGAGTGTTCCATCCTTCCTTTTCACAAAAAAGGTTGGTTCTCCCCATGGAGACACACTAGTCTGAATGTAGCCTTTGTCCATCATTTCCTTTAGTTTTAGCTTGAGCTCAACCAACTTTGGTGTACTCATTCTATAGGGTGTTCTAGACACTGGCATCACTCCTGGTGCAAGTTATATTGAAAAGTCAATATCTCTTCTTGGAGGTAGACCTGATACCTCTTTTGGAAACACATATCTATACTCTATTAATATGGGATGGTCCTCTAAGATGGTTTTATTGTTCTCAACAAAGTCCAACACTTGTATTGCATATAAAGGGCATCATTTTCTGCAATACATATTCGCTTGAAGGGCTAATATTTGTCTCACTGAGACATGCTTTTGAATCCATTGGAGGGTTACGTTTCTCCCTTCTTCATTTTCACACTCTAAATTTTTATTGTAACAGTCCAACTTGGTTTTATGGGAAACCAACCAGTCCATGCCAATCAACAGGTCATAAGATCCTAAAGGGAGTATTTTTAAGGTTGCTTGGGTGGGCAATCCATTCAAAATGAATTGGCATGCTGGTATGACCTCTGTTACTTTTGTTTTGGTTCCAGTGACTAGTTGTACCAACCATGATTTAACTTGTTGAACTTGTTGCAATTTACATTTCTCAACAGTTTGAGGGGAAACATAACTCAAATTAGAACCAAGGTCAATTAAAATGGAAACTAGATGGTTGTTAATCATACCTTCCATCTCCACCACTGAAGCTTGGTGGTCATCTTGTCTATTATCCAAGGCTGCATAAATCTGTGGCATGCTCCTAGCCACATCATTGACTATGGTAGCCTCTTGGATGTTATAGACCCTCCTATTGTTCTGTTTCCTATATCGACATTCCCTCACCAGATGCTCTTCTCCACAACCCCAACATTTCAAGGGTTCTCTCTTTGTGTTATCAATCTTACTTGAGGCTACTCCAAAGGGTTTATTTCCACTTTGAGAGGGGAAATTTTGTTTATATACACTTTTATTAGTAGGAAGGCTCATCTTGGAACCTTTTCCATGGTACTTGAATCTTGAGGGTTTGAACCCCTTCTTCTTGAATCTTGAACCACTTTTCTTCTTCCAGTACTCACGAGGTTCTGTCTTATTCGTGAATTGCTCATAGCAATACCTTGCCTTATGGATAGTGTCTTCTAAGGTCTTTGGCCCATCAAATTCAATTATGTCCTGGAAGGACATAGATAGTCCACTAATAAATCATTGCATATTTACCTTTTCATCCTTTATGTAGGGCACATACCTTATCAACTCAAGGAATTTATTGATATATTCATCTATGGTGAGTTGTCCCAACTTGAGTTCATAGAAATCCTTGGTCTTCCCATCAAATTATTTCTCTGATAGATAGTTCTTCTTGAATTATTTCTCAAATTGTTTCCATGACAAGTCCTTCTCATGGATTCCTTTCACGTTCCTAAGGTTCTCCCACCAAATGGAGGCCTTTCCATTTAGGTTAAAAATGGTTATTCAAACCTTTAAATTTTTAGAGTAGTCATGGACTTTGAAGTACTTCTTCAAGCCAAGAAGCCAAAATTTTGCTTCTTCCCCCTTCTTAATTTCTCCATAGAAAGTGGGTGGATTGTATTTCTTGAACTCTTCAGGGTCATGACTCTTGGAATGTTTCCTCTTCTTTCTTTTCCTCTGGGAATGCGAACTAGTTTTTCTACTAGAGGTTTCCTTGGAGTTATCAATTTCCTCACTCGATGATTCTTACAATGAGTGTCTCTTGGCTCTAGGTTGGGCCTTCTTTGAGGTGATACTCCTTGTTTGGATACTTTCAGGGCCATTCTTTCATATCTCAGGTGGACTTTGGGTTTTTTTAATATGATGTTTGTCCACATGACTGGTTGTTGGTCCATGTTATAGCTACCTTTGTATATTTGATAAGCTTTGAAGTAGCACTGTGTTGGCACAAGGGAAAACCCAGGGTTCAACACTTAATAACACACCAAAGAAACCCTAATTACCGATCCTTTCGGCAACACCTGCGAAGAAGGCGAAGTCTCACCCGAGGTAGAAGCAGGGGGGTTACATGACGTATGTGTCTGTAACCAAGATGGGACACAGATCTGTGATACAATCGCTTCACAAAATATTCTATTAACACTTAGAAGTTGAAACACATTAGTTTCTTAACATTACAAAGAATATTCAAGGATGGATCGACGCAGTAACAATAAATGATTATATATATTGACAACTTAGCACTGAGTTAGATCTAACATTCATTTACCCTTAGAACAAGTAAATCACTTAAGAAACCATAAGATCTATCTATCATACATAATAATCAAAGCACTGAGAAGATTCATAACATAAATAACACAACACAAAGCAAGCCAAAGGCACCAAATATACGTGGTTCACCCCAGTGTGGGGATACGTCTACCAACCGCTTCACCTCTTTATTATTCGTCTGAATCTTACATTCATCCACTCTTGTGCACTAAGACATAGAGTCAAGCTTCGCACCAGACAAGAGATCTGCACACTGAGCACCAGATCCTCCTTCAAAAAATAGGTCAAGACCCAGAGCCAACTCTATATCAAGAAAAAAGCCTTAACACACATACATTCCCTTGCACAAAGCCACTTGAATTACTTGCACTTAGCTCAAAAGACTACTAATTCTACCATACATTCTTCTTTTATTTATACTTTTACAAACCCTTACAATAAGGCCTAAACATGGGGAAACACCATGGGCCGACATCCCATTTACTCGTTACAAAAACCCTAGAGGACCCTTTACTGGGTACACATATCCATCAAAATTGGGTGAGATCCGTGAGCTCAACTCCGCCTAGGCACTCCATCTTCGACTAGCGTGTCAAAGTCCAAAAGTGGGCCAAATCTGAGCAAGGTTTCCTCAAAACTTGGTCGAGGGCCAACATGCCCCCAACACTTACCCGTGACTCATCCTGAGTCACTCAGGTCTAGACAATGTTGCTTCGAAGGCCTCGAGCTTAACTCGAGTTGCCTCGACTTTCTACTTCACCTGAGCCTCTTTCTCAACAAGGTCTTGAATCGTCTTCTTTGTAACAAGCCCTTCCATGGGTTGTTCTACTGTTGCAACCACTTGATCCAATTGTGAGCCCTATCCATCAATCTCTTAAAACACCTTGCAGGCTTCATCTTGCACAGGTTGTAGCTACTAGCTTCTGCATTACTTCCATTACCCTACCCTGGAGGGCAATTATCTGTTGCTATACTAAGCTCTTCTCCTGGGATCTCTTCATTCTTTCTAACGCAGTGAGTAGCTTCATATGTGCTTACACGAAAAATTCCTGTTGCTGCACCTCCTGTAACTGCACTTCCAGCTTCCTTAGCTCTGGATCCTCGACGAGGCATTCATATGTCTGTGCACTTCTATCACTCAATTGTTTGCATTCCTAGGTGAGGGCACTTATCCTTAATAATTTTTTCTTAGCGGTCTCCTCCCTCTGGTCATGCACCTCCTGCGGGGTGCCCAATACTGTTTGGGCCTCCAATTCTGTTATTCTAGCCTGAAGCTGCTGGAGGGTCTCAACGAGCTTCACTATTTGAGCTTCGAATGAATCTTCCCCTTCCTGTTCCAGGCCTGACACAGAGCGACATGCTCTACTCACCGCTTCTTTGATCATGGCCCACTCTATGAGCAACTGCTCCTTTTATCTCTGTAGCTGGGCCTTTTCCTCCTGAAGCTTCGCCTGAAGCTATGCTTTCTCGCTTTCTTGGGCTGCTACATTGTCTTGCGCTGCTTGTAATTTCACTAAGAGTTCATATTTCTCCTATTTCAAGGCTTCTGTAGCCTTCTCCTTCTCTTCCTAGACTCTCTGGAACCAGGCTTCTGTTGCATTTACCAGTCTTCTCAATTGGGTTGGTTCATCCCCCAATTTTGCAGTATGTGACAAGGAAGGCGTAGTAGGTACTGCGTGGACCAAACGAACAACTTTTTGTACTTCCTTCAATTCCTTCTCGATCCTTCCATATAGCTCCTCCTACTTCTCTCCATATCTTTTCAATATGTCCTTGGAAGCATCCTCCATAGCTCTGTGGACCAGACTAATGTCGTCCTCAGTGAGCATGGCCTCCAACTGGGGCTTATTAGTGCGTGCCTTCTTCCTGGCTGAAGGTTTCTTCGGAGAAACCTTCCTCTTGCGTGGTGTTACTGTTCTAGGAGGGGGATCTTCAGGTGGTGTAGCTTCGCCCCCTCCTTTCTCTTCTTCTCTTTCACCTCCTCCTCCCTGTCCTTTTTCTTCGTCTTCTCCTCCTCCTCTAAGCGAGCTAGAACCATTATCTTCAGAAGCATTGTCCTCTTCATCACTCTCTATATCCTGAACTTCCTCCTTCTTTTTCTTCTTCTTCGTCCCACTGGACTGTCCGACATGCTCGACTCAGGTGACTATAGGGCTTCTTATGGTGTCAGTGTTGGACAATATTTCATCAGCGACAGGTACAAGAAAATCCTCAGGCCATTTCTTTGTGATCTAATCCATATCTTCGTCTGTCAGCTTGTAGTACGAATGTAATTCTTCCTGGTTCTCATCTCTGGGCACGGTGATGTAGATAAAATGAGGATTGACACAAAAGTTTTCTATTGGTCAGTACTGGTGTAGGGTGCACAGTGTCATGCACAAAAATGATTCGATGGTGACCTTTAACTGCTGGTAGTATTCATGAAACACAACATTGGACTGCCACTACTTCGTCATGTCGTTGGTGTACCACAGGGTGGAAAACTGAGCAGCCAATGACTCCAAGAGTTCAATCACTGGGAAGGTGGCTCCTTAAGGAATTTTCCAAGTGACAAATGCGATCAAAATGATCAGCGAGTTGTAATGGAATTCATATCCCAATTCCTGGGCTTTGCGGTAATCCTTCTCTAGTTCATTGACAAGGTAGTTCACCCAGTTCATCTGCATGCCCTCCAAACATTTTCCTGCGAGGTCCACCACGAACCTGGTGACCTGTGTGGGGCGGTTCTTCCTCATGAGCTTGTTAGCTCAGATTTGGAAAGCAAGGTGCAATGCTCCATCCTATATAGAGGCTACCTTGTAACCTCACTTTCCTTTTTCGACTTCTCTGTAAGATTCCTTGATGCGTTGTGCTAGGGAATGGTCCGAGGCCTTCCCTGGATAAAAATTCTAAGGGTTGGGACCCTTCACACTTAATAATATGATCCGGTGGATCAACACCAGATCCAAAATAATCCTTCTGTCGAGCTACAGTTATCTGCCATGATAACATGATAGGAGGAGTTTAATGCAAGCATTAAACTCTTGGTGGCGACCAAAATGCAGAATATCCATCACATTCAACATAGTGGACTACGCCAAACCCTTAATCCATGGCTGGGAGACGAGGCAGGGATTCTTTCCAGTTGACTTTGTCAAGTAGCGGTGGGGTGCTAACGTAGCATATTTCTTCCTGTCTCCTAAATTGAAGTCATTTTTATTCAATAGCGGGATCCGTCCTAACTGAATACTGACTATTGAGATTCCTTTCAGAATGTACGTAGTGAACACGACGTACTTAAAATATCGAGGGATGTTGTCGCATTTAACAATGCCAACCAAAGGTGGGATATACTCAGGTAGGATCGACAAGATCTGCTTCGCATTATCCAGATCACCGCGGTGCTTACTTCGTTGCTCAGTCACAGGGTTAACACGACCAGAATGATGTCTAGTCGAAGGGGAAGCCTGTAGTCCCCTAGTCGATGATGCCTGGATACCTTTGAATATCAGTCTATCAGCCATTAGCTTCTTAAGGAATTCCTCGACATACTTCTCTAATTCCCTAGGTTCGCTCGACATTCTGGTTTTTAACAAACAAGCGAGGTAGGAAAACGAACAGGCATGGTAGACAAATGGACATGCAGGGTCTAGTTTCAGATAACACAACTCGATTCTTGGACAATTCTCTATTTATCTCAGTCAATCACGAGTTGAAAAAAGTGGTCCTGGTGCAATGATCGATGAGTTAAATAAGTGGGGAACCATAAAGGATCTTCCAACCACCAGGAAATGCTTCCATCAATGTAAATTTGTCCGTTATGGCACAATCTCAACATCCAAAAGCAGTCCATCATCCCATAAATTTGTTTTCTAACCATTCTGGAGCGTCATTCTAACGACCGGGGTGCCTCCAATGTTCATATAACTTCGCCAAGGCGAAGTCCAATTCTGTGCGGTCCGTCTGTTCCAGCGAGGTTCAAATCCCGCGAACCTACCTCCTGCGAGGTTCTAGTCTGCAAAATCTTCCATCTGGTTTCTATATCTTCTTGTAGATTTTCCATCTTAGCTTTCTTTTTATTGAGCTTCCTTGCCTTCTTTCCTGTTATCTAAGTCTCTCTAACAATTTCTCAAATCCTCTTTCCATTCTTATTGTTATCTTCCCCTAGCGTAGGGACTTCTTACTGTTGAGGTCCCCTCAAAGGGTCTGAAGTTAATATCTCTTTTCTTAGCACTTCTTGGGTGGATGTACTTCTTTCTGGAATAGAGAGGTCCTTCAAGCCTTCTTGCATTCTTTCAACCTTGATAGCTGATTCTCTTGCCTTATGTCCCTCCTGTGATATTGTTTTGTTCTGTTGCTTCGACTTATCCCCTCATTCTTCTATTAGTCGGTTTATTTTTCTAGCTATGAAATCCCTTAGTTCTTGCTTTTTATTTTCTGTAGCTTCTTCCTTTGCTTTCCTTCTGATATGATCCTTCTAAATCCAAGTCTTACCTAACAATAGTGGGAAAGGGGTGCTATCCCCAACAAACTTAATGAATTCAAATTTTTCTTCAGTCGATGTTCCCTGAAAAATGATAGGTATATTAGTTTCTCTTCCACATAAAGTTATCATCTTACCTTTAAATAAGCCTATCCTTCCCAATGAAGGTACCAGATTAGGCTTTCCCAAAATTCCCCAAGTTTCTTCTGTCATAATATTCACTTGTGTTTCTTCATCTAAGACACATTATATGTCGATGTCTTCTATTCTTGCACTTATGCACTGTTTTGCTTTCAAGATTTCTGGTAAACTGACATCTTTGTGAGCATCCGTTGTTTCTTTCAACTGTGATATCATAGTTTGAACTTCCTCTGACCCTTTCTCTTTATGAATTTCTAGTATGCCCTTGGTCTCTTGACTTTTTTCATAGTTTTCTTGTCTTATGTTCATCCCTTCAACTTTAGCAATCATCCTTGGACAATCCTCAACCTCATGACCAACAATCTTACAACAAGGACAAATAGGACATGCGCCAGGGAATTCCTTAGCAAGATGTCTCGACCTTCTACAATTATAACACAATGTCAATTCACTTTTTCTTTTAAATGTTCCCCAACCTTTTCTATACTATGCATCTCCTCTAGGATCATAGTGCTAGATCTTCAGTCCACAATTCTTTTTTTTAGGTTCCTGCATCCACTTATTAGTCCAAAAACTCTTTCTATGCATAGGAATAACATATCTTTCTTCATTTCCATTAAATTTATTCAAATCAACTCTTTCTTTTAACTGCACCCTAGCCTTTAGACTAGGACATAATCTATTAAACATACTTAAGTTCCCGCTTTCAAAAAGCAAATTCACTTATCTTTCTCTTGCCAAAGCACAAAACTTACCTCTTTAGGATCTTACCTCTTTCCTTCAGATCAAATTACTTTTTTTATCACAAAGCTTCGCAAGTTAAGTAGAGTACTACGCACTTCAACAATAGATCTACGCACATAACTTCTGTTTTTCTTTACTTCAGTTCTTAACAATCACAGTTTCAGGTCCTGACAATGGAACCATTTGTTGGCATAGGGGTAGACCCAGGGTTCAATGCTTAACAACGCACCAACAAAACCCCGACTATCGACCCTTTCAGAAACACCTGCGAAGCAGACAAAGTCTCACCCGAGGTAGAAGCAGTGGGGGTTACAGGACACAGGTGTCTGTAACTAGGCTGGGACACAGATCTGTGAAGCAATCGCTTCACAAAATATTCTATTAACACTTAGAAGGTGACATGCATTAGTTTCTTAACATTATAGATCATAATCAAGGATGGATCGGCGCAATAACAAAAAATGATTATATATCTTAAGACTTAGCACCGAGTTAGATATAACATTCATTTACTCTTAGCACAAGCAAAGCACTTAAGCAACCATAAGATCTATCTATCATACATAATAAATAAATCACTGAGCAGATTCATAACATAAATAACACAACACAAAGAAAGCTAAAGACACCATATATACTAGGTTCACCCCAGTGTTTGGCTACTTCCACCAACCGCTTCGCCTCTTTATTATTCATTTGAATCTTACATTCATCCACTCCTGTGCACTAAGCCACAAAGTCAAGCTTTGTATTGGAAAAGAGATCTGCGCACTGAGCACCAGGTCCTCCTTCCAAAACTAGGTCAAGGCCCAGAGGTAACTCTCTATCAAGCACAAAGCCTTAACACACATACATTCCCTTGCACAAACCCACTTGAACTACTTGCACTTAGCTCAAAAGACTATTACTTCTACCATACATTCTTCTTTTACTTATACTTTTACAAACCCTTACAATAAGGCCTAAGCATGGGGAAACCCCATGGGCTGACATCCCATATACCCATTACAAAAACCCTAGAGGACCCTTTAATGGGTCTACATATCCCTCAAAATTGGGTGAGATCCGCGATCTCAGCTCTACCTGTGCACTCCATCTTTGACCAGCGTGTCGAAGTCCAAAAGTGGGCCAAATCTGACCAAGGTTTCCTCAAAACTTGGTCGAGGGATGTAACATACTCAACCACCCAGAGGTTGGGCTACACAACTTAAAAATGCTGCAACACACCCAACCACCCGTAGTATAGGCACGCTGCAGTCCCAAGACTCAGTTCTCTGATCTCTAATTTGAAGACAAAGGGTTTCTCAACAATGTTAGGAGCATGCACACCACATGCATAAGACAAGATCCATGCCACAACATAAAAGAGATAAACATCGTGCCATGCACAACAAATAACCAATAGAGAAGCACATTAGAATACATATCTCAGAGATAATTGAATACACAGCAGAATACATTAAACAAAAAACACAGAGAGCACTTATCTTTGCAAGTAAACGCTCACCAACTTGCTGCATACCAAGGACGTTCCTCCCAACCATAGACGTTGTTGTTCATTTACTCTCAACTTTAGGTCACCCCCAAGCCAGGGCTATGAATCCACAAGGACAGGTCCTAGGCCAAGTCTAAATACACAGTAGTTGGCTAAGTAGCTCTCAGGTTTCCCAACCTCACAACAATCCTAATTTCCATCTCTCTTTCCCCTTCAGCCTGCACAACCCCAAGAAATGAACACCTTTCTCTGCCATGCAGTCCCTGAGTCCGTTCCATTTCTATCCAGGGCTCCAGTGCTACTGGTGAGGAAATATCCCTACTGGAAATTACAAGGACTCCTAGTTGTGGACAGTTCCATCTGAACCTCCATCAAGTTCATGCACACAGGCATCCATTCCCTTTGGGAATGATCAATAAATTATTACAACCATTCAACGATGGCTCTCCTCTTCCTGCCATTCATTTCCATGCTCAACCCAAGAGCACACGAACTAGAAGTAGTGAGTGAAGAGGAATAAGAACGAGTGAACCAGTGAGAAAAGGATGAACCAAGGGAAGAACGACCTCAAAACAACCCCCAAGGGATGTTTAAATAATTACATGAAGGCAAGAGCCACATGGCCTTCCTCCCAAGAAGCTCATGTAACCCCTTCTTCTCCATAAAATCAATTATGGGTAAATAAAATAATAATAACAAGACTTATCCCCTCAATCCCCCTCTCTCGTGGAAACATAGCCCCCTATCTCTTTTGTCCTTGTCGGTCTTGCAACCATCGATATATTTTATTAATGTATAGGAAGTGTTACATTTCCTAGGCACTCTGGCCCCTTTTCAACTTTACTGTCTCACCAACCTAAGTCATATTTACATAATACATTATAGTTTATAAGGGTTAGAACCAGGATGTTACATTCCCCTCCCCTTATTTTGGCACTGTCCTCAATGCACAACACCATTCCAATGTTATTAACATTACAATTCCAGGCCCTCTAGCCTTAATTCACACAGGAAATCCAACCCAATCTTATATACATAGGAACTTTGGCCTAAAACATGTATGCATAGGCATTCCGACCCAAAACATGTATGATGATCTTCAAAATTTATATTTCTAGTAGCAGTTCCAACCAACAAGCTCTCCTTCCCTCTCAGTCCTACACAACCCAAAGAAATGAACCCCTTTCTCTGCCATGCAGTCCCTTGGGCTGTTCCACTTCTCCCCGGCTTCAATGCACTTGACCAAGAAGGTTCAGAGTTGTGGGTTCCACGACTCTAGTTGTAGCAAGTCCATTGGACTTCCTTCCTTCCATGCCTTTGTCATTTAGTTGCTCCAACATCACCTTCTTTTCTATCATAGTCAGGTACTTTTCTATATATTCAACATTCATCATTTTCCTACAATATTTCAAATTAGCGAGCATGTCAGTTCAAAATTTGTGCATAAAACTCTCATTCTTTCTCATATTGTAAGAGTAAATTTTCATAATCCAATATAATACTTATCTGTGCGGTTCATGGATCTGCATCCATATGGTTGTCTCGTTAACTTGGCTCACTATTTTCCTTGATGTACCCATTGTGTGAATGACCCCAATCAAGAACTGTCAAAGTCTCCTCTTCCTTGTGGTCACTCACTTTCCAGGCCCAGGCTCAGGCATCCCCTTTTTAGCTATGCAGTCCCTCAGGCGATCCGTCTTGCCTGACCAAGGTTCTCTTGCACAAGAATTTTTCTAGGGACACAAGGTTCTCATGTCACAACAATAGCCTTTTCCATGCTTTCCATCTTGCATATCCAACATCTCATCTGTATTATACACATACAATCATCATGAGATATCATTATAACCATTTCAAACATAAATGTCAAATTTGTTTTATACAGGAAAATAAAATTTTCCAAGCATGATATATCTGCTCATAATGGTTCGCTCTGCAGCTGTAGATATCGGTCTTCATTATGGGCTTACATACCTTCCATATCCAAGACCATTCTACCTGCAATTTCTTTAATTTACATTCGACCAAAACAATTCGTCAGTAATTATCAAATCATAATTCCCAAAACTATTTTATATAGGAAAAATAAAACTTCTAGGCATGAGCTTCTACTCATAAATATTTGACTCTTGCAACAATAGGCATTGGTCTTATTTATGGGCTTACAACACTGCCATATCCCAAACCCCTTTTCTCCTGCAATTTCAACATTCCTCAACCAAACAAATTGTCAATATCTCATGTACAAGATATATATTTTCATTGCAATGATTCAAAACAAAATCACAAAGTGCTCTCAGAATTGTTTACAACTATAATTCAATTACTTCTATTAATCCAACTATCAATTGGAATGAACTTATCATTACATACACATGTATTATCAGTCACGCAGAATTTTCATAATGCAACAGTTAATAAGATAACAATCAATGTGCCAATACCCATGGTCACATCTACACAATGCATCCATGCATTGACTACATAATACCACATAACTATGTCATGTATTCCACCATGATGAGTTGGAAGGTCTGGCC
>SNQJ01S0041604.1:28823-46588 GCA_010110895.2 Picea sitchensis | reverse complement strand
AATAAGATAACAATCAATGTGCCAATACCCATGGTCACATCTACACAATGCATCCATGCATTGACTACATAATACCACATAACTATGTCATGTATTCCACCATGATGAGTTGGAAGGTCTGGCCAATGATTCAACACATCATCTACACACTTCCTACTGCTTGCCTAACTATTTGGTTACCTTCCTTTTCCACCCAAACACAACACCAAGAATATAATCCTTAAGTTCTCTTCAGTGTTGGAAAATAGGTTTCAATCCAAACATCATACATACAGTAGATACTATCAAGCACTCACATAATTCTATATCCCTTCCATATCCAACCATATTATGGTCTCACACATGACTAGCTCTATGGATATTCATTGTTATATAAGGAGTATGTCTCCTGAATTACCTGGTTATGATCCCATAACCAATCATAACACAATATGCAACTGACATTTTATCTAGGTGCATTCTAGAATCAACAACACTTACACACTCTGGGCCTTCAACCATTACATATCAATTTAAATACTGAAAATTAATTGAGGGAATCCTTACCTCGATCCCCTTCAACATGTATGCATCAACGCAAACTAAATGCATACCTGCCTGGTTGTTACCAACCTACTTTTTGTTGTCTGACCAACTGATATTTGTAGAAGCTCACATACTTCCCCCTTCATCATTTTGATCACCATTCCTACCATCCTCATGGGTCTTCACCTCGACGAAAATTATAAGAAACAACAACATCCACATATGTAACCCTGTTGTATCATTTTTCCTGAATACATAATCCATCCTTAGTCATACTCAAACATTATTTCATAATAAAAGACTATTCTAAGTTCACCAACATGTTATATGCATATCCAAGCATGTACATATGCAAAATTACACATCTATATGCACCAACATTTACTATCAGCATGCCTACTAATGCATATGCAATTTAACTTCATTGTATGTTGCATGCACTCTAGTGCATTTCTGTTTCAATTCACTTATTTATTTATCTATTTCTATTGTAGTTGGTTGTCCTTGATTTCCTTTAGATCCTTGATGCCTTGTGTGCTCTCATTCTTCTCATCTGCACTATGGTTCCCTGGGTCTAAACACTTTTCTAGCCACGTTCCACTTGACCATTCTTTCCCACTTAGTACCATTCCCCAATGGAAATCCATTTTCATTCAGTGCCAATTTTGAAGTGAGAGAATTCCAATTCCTCTGCATTGGCATCTTGCTTCCACTGTGAACTCTGATTTAAGATTTTAGACAGTAGATAAGTCATATCTAACAAATCCTTCCCTGGAACTCCTATGTTTGACACAAAGAGATTATTCACACACCACCTCTTAAGATCTTTGTTTCCTTCCACATCAAGCTTGCAATTGTCTACACATATCTACCTTCAAGGTTATGGAGCCTTACTTTTCCTTTCTATGCCCATTAATGAAATTATTCACTTTCTAGCTTCATGTCCCATGTGAGGATTCTTTCTTTTGTAGTACCTCATCCAAATTTTGTAAGCAAAGTCATGCCTCCATGAAACTAAAATCTGATCCTATTCTTGAATTGATATACTTATACCTCTAATCCTGATAAACCTGGAAGCATCCATCTTGTTATAACTATACATATCATACAAAAATTGTCAATTAAATTTATAGGTACCTTTTCATTTAAGTGATAATATTATTCTTTAATTAATATCATTTTTCCTTTTTATATGAATTAACTCTTTTTTAATCATGACTGTGTGTCGGTTCTTTTGTCTTCATGAGTTGATCACAAACATGGATCGACTCATTATATCGTACTCATGCTTCTGTTGTGTTCTTAGTTCACAAACATATCATATTTTGACCCTTTATCAATTCCTTGTATTATTCTAGTGTTAACTCTCTGTCGAATTAAATATTTATGAGGTGCTTCCTTCAAACCATTTACATATGACCAGATGCGCCAAACCATGAGCTTATTTATTTGAGCGTTGCCTCTTCTTTTCCCTTTGTTTCTTAATGCAAACCGCCTTCTCCTAAGGCCGCGCGACCTCTCGGTCAAAGGTCTTCAATCCAGAGCCGAATTGGCTCTTTGAAACCTTGATGGTTTCATTCTGTATCTAAACATAGACCCTTCCAGCTTTCTGGCACAAGTTTGATGGCCCCTTGTGACTTGCTCCTTCACCCTTGTGAAAAATATCAGAGTTGGCGCTAGCTCCTTTTTCTCTTGGCCCCTCCTCAGATGTGACCTTAGGCGGTGACCTCACGCAGACGCGTGATTGCGGCCACGCTCAAAGGTGGTTTGGAACCAAACTACTTTTCACCCTGCAATTCACCTCAAGCCACCACGTGTCCTTTTTCCAAAACCGTGGTCTTGATTGCGGCCCTCCCTCGACTTCATAAAGCCCAAGCACCTCCCGTCCCCGCAATGCGAGGTGACTGTTGAAATTTTGATCTTGATGATGCTTCTAAATGAACAACTGAGATCTACCTCTTGGGAACCAACAATTCAGATTTATCTCTCCCAGATCGATGGTTCAGGTCATTTCAGAATTTCGGACTTCGTAATTCTCAAATCTCAAACTATACTTCCCTCGAGATACACAGGATTCTGCCACACGTCCTTTTGAATCGGGTGGTGGGGAATTACTTTGGATGATCCAACAATCGACATTTACTTCAGGTCCTTACCCGAAATCCACAGCTTCACGCCACCTGTTCTCCTGATCTGACGGTTCAGGTCTACTTTGGATGATCTGACAATCGATGTTTACTTCGAGTCCTTACCCGGAATCCACAGCTTCACGCCACTACTTCTCCTGATCTGACGGTTCAGGTCTACTTCGGACGATCTGACAATCAACGTTTACTTTGGGTCTCCAGATATCCATGCTTCGGGAGTTTCAACTCTCAACTGAAAACTCTCAGAGTAATTTATCCAGAGTCCACAATCCGTTTCCATGTAGCGAAATACTGTAAGTGGACACGTGGTCCAATCAAGTGGGTGACACGTGTCATGTCCTATCTGACATTTCAATCATCTGCATGCTTAAAACTTACTAACACGTGGTGCACATCCCATGTGTCCACATCATCCCTGGTGACATTTGCAAGCCATGCCACTTCAAAAATTATGGGGTCCACATCACCTCCTGGTGACATCATCGTGCCCCACTACTTTGGCTCTTTGGGCTTCGGGACTTCGGGAGTTTCCACACTAGCACACTTCCAATTCTCCCGAACTCCGATTTCTTGAACTGTCCAAACTTCTGCCATGTGTCTCCCTTATCGAACGACCCATATTAACCCCGGACTTCGGGACTTCGGAAGTTACCACTGCAAGGATCAATGGCTACAATTCCTTCGGGCCTTCGGACTTCAGAAAAATCAAACTTCAACTTTTTTCTGAAATGTTTTTATCCGAAGCTCGCGATATACTGACGTGTGTTTCCTAGGAATCGATGGCTATGATTTCTTCGGGTCTTCGTACTTCGGAAACTCAACTCTCAACCTTTGCTTTTCCCCACAGTGCGCAGATTTATGCCGCGTGTCCTCCTAGATCAGACGACTACAATTCACTTCGGATCTCTTGGGTCCTGAAATCTCAATTCTCAACTTCTCCTTGCTTTCACCTAGAGCACACAATCGATTGACGCGTGTCCTCCTACAGATCGACGGTCCCCGACTACTTCTTCTCTTTAGAGGTTCGTCGCTCGAGTACTAACATGTCATATCACTGCATTCCTTTCAATTTGCGAGGGCATGCATCGACAGTTTGAAGTAACCTGCTTTTCACCCCACAATTCTCCTGATGTTGATACGTAACCCCTTGGTGAACCCATGGTTTGGATTGCGGGACCGCCTTGGGAAATTATCTCTTGTGAAACTTGGTTCCCCGCAATTTCTCTTGTCCGTTGATATTTCTCTCCCATGGGATCTGACGGTTGTGACCTTAACCCTTGCTTCCTTTACATCGGACGACCCCTGTTCACCTATCCTCCGATCCAACGATACCATATCTCTCCTGATCCTACAGTGGAGATCACTCTCGAATTCGAAGGGGGACAAACACGATCCTTTGAACCCCTTACAACTGATATTTGACAATCTAACTCCTGCATAGATTCTGCAATTCCATTCCTTCTGAGATTTTCAACTTCACGGTCAGAATTTGATCTCAACCATGAGACTTTGACCAACAGACCCGACCCATACCGGCCCGATGTTTCAACTAGAAGCTATTATACCAATCTGTAACATACCCGACCACCTAGAGGTAGGGCTACACCACTTAAACAGGATGCAGCACACCCAACCACCCGCGGGCTATGCACGCTACAGTCCCAAGACTCAATTCTCTGATCTCTAATTCAAAAACAAAGGGTTTCTCAACAATGTTAGGAGCATGCACACCACATGCATAAGACAAGATCCATGCCACAACATAAAAGAGATAAACACCGTGCCATGCACAAAAAATAACCAACAGATAGGCACATTAGAATACATATCTAAGAGATAATTAAATGCACAACAAAATACATTAAACAAAAAACATAGAGAGCACTTATATTTGCAAGTAAATGTTCACCAACTGGCTGCAGACCAAGGACGTTCCTCCCAACCATAGACACTATTGTTCATTTACTCTCAATAGTAGGTGACCTTGAGCCAGGGCTATGAATCCACAAGGATGGGTCTTGGGCCATGTATAAATACACAGTAGTTGGCTAAGTAGCTCTCAAGTTTCCCAACCTCACAACAATTCAAATTTCCAGCTCTCTTTCCCCCTCAGCCTGCACAACCCTAAGAAATGAACACCTTTCTCTACCATGCAGTCCCTAAGGTTGTTCCATTTCTCTCTAGGGCTCCAATGCTATTGGTCAGGAATCTCCCTACTATAAATTCCAAGGACTCTCAGCTGTGGACAGTTCCATCTGAACTGCCATCAAGTTCATGCACACAGGCATCCATTCCCTTCGGGAATGATCAGTAAATAATTAAAACCATTCAATGATGGCTCTCCTCTTCCTGCCATTCCTTTCCATGCTCAACCCAAGGGCACACGAACTATCAATAGCGAGTGAAGAGGAAGAAGAACAAGTGAACCAGTGAGAAAAGGACGAACCAAGGGAAGAAATACCCCAAAACAACCCCCAAGGGATGTTTAAATAATTACATGAAGATAAGAGCCAAATGGCCTCCCTCCCAAGAAGCTCATGTAACCCCCTCTTTTCCATAAAATCAATTATGGGTAAATAAAATAATAATAATAAGACTTAGCCCCTCAAGCCCCCTCTCACGTGGAATCATAACCCTCTATCTCTTTTGCCCTTGTTAGTCTTGCAACCAGTGGTGTATTTTATTAATGTATAGGAAGTGTTACATTTCCTAGGCACTTTGGCCCCTTTTCAACTTTATCGGCTCACCAACCTAAGTCATATTTACATAATACATTATAGTTTATAAGGGTTAGAACTGAGATGTTACAAGGGCTAACAGACTGCATTAATTTTTGTTTGCTTTTCCTGGTCCTTTTCCTACTCCTTTATCAGCAAAAAGTTTCATTCCTTCCTTCAGTAGAGGTTTAAATAATCCTCTTAAGAATGGGATAAGATAGAGTTTCACCCCTAAAATTTCTCTTATAATATTTTTAAGTGGCTTGTTCATGAGCCCAAGCAGGCCAAGTGTTGTAACCTGGGCTCTAATACCAATTTGTAACACACCTAACCTCTAAGTACCCTTTATAGGGATGGGACATCAAAATTTCTCTTACTTTATTCGTCTCGAATCATCTCTCTGATATCTCCATTCTCTTCTACTCAACCATATCTCTCTAACGACTACTACCTGACTCAAGACCGAGCTCTGGATTGAAAGTTATGGCCTCCCGAAGTTCTTCAAGCATTATAAGACATGGGACATGTGGCACCCACATGGCTCCACCTCATTCGTACTGTCCCCAAGTTCCTACATCCATGGGGAAGGTTCATCCACCGTCCAATCCAATGACGAGACACAATATTCATTTAACACATGAGCTAGAGGGAAGTTCGATGTTCGACGCTTCGACACTGAACATCCCTTCTCCTTTCTGCATGCCTCTCCTCTGGATTCCCAAATTCCTGAACTCACAAAGGAGCCCTATTGATAGGAGAAATTGACCATCCGTCAACTGGAAGAACAAGTCTGGTTCGGGGTTGTCTAAATAACCCAAGTCGTTTGGTGTAACTCATTCTGACGGGTTTAATGGCTCCATTAGCCAATCTAAAATCTTAAAAAGAAAGAGAAAAGAAAGGAATAACTAAACTAATGCTAACAACTATATGTTATATATGTACATATGCTCTAATATAACTATTGTAGGTGTATTTAAGTAGAAAATCCACAAATATCACTTCTGTACATCATTTACAAATTTCAAGTTTTAATCGAAACTTACGAAATCGATGTGAAAATAATTTCTTTTTAAGAAGTAGATAAAGAAAGAACATTTAAATCTTTTCTACTTTCTTTTATAAATCTAACTATTCTTGAATTGAATAAACTATGGAACGCAGACGTGCAGGTAGTCAAAAGTTGAACCAAACATTCTGGTTTCATTAATATGTAAATGACTGAATTTGAGAAAAATAAAGGAGCTAACATGTTGTTAGTTAGTGAGATGTATCCAAGCGTCTGCGTGAGTGAAGAACATCCAACTTCCACGCCCAGGAGAAAAATCTGCAATAGACTTTATGAATGTTCTAAATAAATTTAAAACATGTATTGGTAGTTTTAATGACAGAAGAGGAAACACAAATTGAACCCTGTGATCTTATAATTGCACATAATTACAGCAAGATAAATCTTAGTGCAACTTATTTCATTTCATCATTCAACTAAAATTCAAAGATAAATCCTATCATTCGAATTGGAGATATGATCACAATATTTATATCTGGAGCAACAAATTATAGAC
This sequence comes from Picea sitchensis, assembly GCA_010110895.2. NCBI lineage: Eukaryota > Viridiplantae > Streptophyta > Pinopsida > Pinales > Pinaceae > Picea > Picea sitchensis. The sequence goes on along the minus strand of SNQJ01S0041604.1, from coordinate 39,637 downwards.
AATATTTACAACATAAGTATTCCAAACATAATAGATCATTGAGTCTAAAGCCATCATACCTATTAATATATCAGGATTGACAAAACATAAATGAAAACATCATTTACAAAAGGCTAAAGCCAAAATGCATATATGCTGTTTCATTAAGTCTTGGAATCACTCGTCCATCTACTCCTTGCCAAAATGATGTCCTTTACAAAATATAGAGTATTTAAAGATTTTATGAAATCTAAACTTCCTATCTTCTAAGATAGGATAAGATCTCAAAAGATCTAAACATTACAAATATAGAGGGCCTAGAGCCACTCATGATCAAACTATATCTTCAAAATTTATGAAAGTTTTCTCCTATTTACAAAATAAACAAAAGGAGATAGCTAATCAACTAAGTCGAGCATGTTCCATCCCATAATATCAACATGAGATACACCATGTCTTGAAAAAACGAAATGGGAGCAAGCTAAATATTTTATTAACTAACAATTTCTAAATTTTATATGAAAAATGACTTGGCTACATAATCTCTCGATCTTGGAACTTGGAGCGAATTCTTTGGCCACTTGCAGGTTTTACCCCTAGAACTTCTTAATAAACATATCCCAACCCTGGTTTTTCAGATCCTCACTCGCATCATCATGAAGCAACAAATCTTGAGGGCCATTCAGCTCTACTCGGACGACAGGGGCCATTATGGGTTCAAGCAGACTGTAACAAGGGTGACTCAAATTAACTATGGGTTTAGATGGTAGTGGTAAGAGGGATAAGTTGGAGCAGATACCATGAAAAAAAAATAAGCAGAGAACCTGTGCGATCATAGCATATACATGGAGGTCTCGGTTATGGGGTTTGAACACTCCTGGTAATGAAAACCCTGAGTACATAGCACTACACAAACCCTTAACCTGTAATGAGAATCCTGTCACTTCATCCTGCCAGCCAAAACGAAGTACATGATACAGTTCTGGTGTGTTTAATTCCCACATTATGTAATGGATATAATCAATTTGCAAAGGGTTAAAATGAATATGTTTTTATAATCCAAATGCGAATCGATATTTGATATTATAGTTGATTTACATGGGATTCAAATAAATAAGCTTACATTCCAAATGTAAATCAACATGGGTGTTACATCGACATTCAAACACACTCAAAAGGAAAAATCATTCAAGTATTAAATAAGATGTAAGTGGATTGAACCTTTAAAAACGATACTTGAATAGGGATATAATACGAAATTAAGTTTTCATGCTTGATTCATGCTTTCAGTCATGAATCAACCATGAAAATGCAAGATAAAAATAATACAAGAACAATCAAAAATATTTTATAGTCCAATAATCACCCCCAAATAGTGATATTTACAGTTATGAGGTGTAGGTAGCTACGAAAAGTGTCGTTTGTCGTTCAAAAGAGAAAAAACATGTAGGGCTGCCAACAGTGGCGACTTATTGGGAGAAGTAGTTATCTCTGCATTACTGACGAGCTCATGTTAGGACTGCTTAGAATGATTAAAAATTAAAGAACAACTGAAAGGTAATCAAGCATCCTACTCAAATTCCAGAAAGATCACACAGTCCAACTTCATATGTCTATTTGTTCAAACGAAATCCGGTGACAAGTTTTAATCACGAGAGCAACGATGTTCAAACTAATGTCTCTGATATTGTTGATAGGGATGATGTTGCCAACAAGCGTCCATAGCATTGACAGGGATGTCAATTAACCCACATAGACCCCTCTACCCTGTCCAATAAATGCCAATTCAAAATGAAGGGCATTTTGCGATTAATATCAAAATTTATACCTGATAATTTTCTTGAACTCGACATTGCTTTGCTGCCAGCAAGCCTGTTCAGTACCCCGACAGAATTGTATTGGAATCATGTATGCATTTACATGCTGCCTGCAGACCTGTTCAGTATCTCGGCGGGTTTACATACACATCCCACAACTCTCTAGAAATTATTTACAATTTGACATGAATTTAATGATCTTCGGAAGAGAGGGGTGATGCTGAAAATTTCAGTTTTTCAGATCACTTGATATTTTTGAGCCTTAATTTTTTTTCTCTTGATGAACTTCATAATGATTTGAAATTTTTTTTATGATAAGAACAACTTTTCGAGGACAAGAAGGCATACTTGAGTTGTTTTCTTTAAAAACAGGGACATCGTAAAGAGCTTTAATGATGATCGTGTCTGCTCATGATTATAAAGTGAAACCAGGAAACCTACTTTGAACATAAAGTTTCTTTAGCTAGTCTGTGTTTCAACAATTTACAACATTGAAAATACCTTTGAATGTTTCTTCATAATGAGGCATTCTGGTTTCCCTCCATGAACTAAAAGGTGACACAGACATGAGTTTCATCATAAAGCAATGACAACAAGCAAAATGAAAAGAACCAAAATCCAAAAAACAAAAGAAAAATTTAAAGAAAATATGTACAGAGGTGGATCTGGAATTTATCAGGAAAAATACCTTTTGAGAGCTTGGCCATTCACCGAGAAGGTGTCTGGATGTCCCTCCAAACTGTGTAGGTAGAAAGAGTTGGGACCTAGTTTTTCAGCGATTACGAAAGGCCCCAACCACAGGTTCTGGAACTTGGTGTGTTCCCCTTTTCCTTCGTGAGGTTTATCCCATTTGAGAACCAAATATCCTACCTCGAAGTTTCTATCCAAAGAAGAGTTTGAATCAAACTAGATTTTCACAATCTGCTGATGCTGATCCAGCCTCTCCTTTGCTTGTGTTCTTACTTCCTCTAGTTTCAGCAAGGCATTAATTCGACTTTCAAGAGGAGGGCGTTCCTCTTCTTGAACTTTCTGCGATAATTGCAGAGAGGGAAGAAGAACATGAGGAGGGAGAATTGCTTCTCTTCCATAGACAATAAAGAAAGGGGAATCACCAATAGAGGTTTTTGGTGTCACCCTATCAGCCCAGAGTGCATTAAAAAGGGCGTTGTGCCAATTTTTGTGGTTTTTATAAACTGTCCTCTTGATGATTTTTATCAAATTTTTATTCGTTGATTATGATAGGTCATTTCCTTGGGGGTAATAGATGGTAGAATACTTTAGTTTGATCCCTTTATCTAAAGCAAAAACACTCATATCGAGGGATGAAAAGTAAGAAGCATTATCAAAGACCAAACATTCAGTAATGTCAAATCTAGTAATGATATTCGTGTCAAGGAAACATATTACCTTATTAGTGTTTACCACTTTCAGCGGTGCAACCTTGGATCATCTGGTAAAATAATTTGTTGTTGTAATGATGTATTTATGCTACTGCAAAGAAGTTGGGTTAATTGGCCCTACGATGTCAAAACCCCACTGCTGAAAAGGTGAATCAACCGAAATAGGATCGATAACCATTCCATCGTTGGACACTATGAACCCAAGTAATTTGCCTTGCTCAATTGCAAAGACTGATTTCTTAGGGTTGAGAGATATCCCATACTTGTGGCATCATTCTAGAACAACCCTAAGGTGAGACAAATGATATTTCTTGTTTTTGGAGAAAATGGTAACGTCATCAAGATAGACCACTATTGATTGGCTTATGAGGCCATGAAAAGCAATGTCCATTGCTCTCTAGAAAGTGGCCCTGACATTTATGAGTCCAAAAGGCATCTTCCTGTAGGCATAAGTGCCCCAGGGAGTACGAAAAGTGGTTTTTAACTAGTCTTGTGGAGACATGAGGACTTGGTTGTATCCCGAAAAACCATGTAACAGTGACAGTGTTTCAGAACCAAATACCTGTTAAAGAGTTTGTTCCATTGGAGGAACAGGATAATTGTCTTTATCAGATGCTCGGTTCAAGTTATGAAAATCGACACAGAGTCAAATTTCACCTCTTTTCTTCCTTACAGGGAATAGATTAGACACCCATTGTGTTTGCCTCACAGGAAAGGTTATCTTTGCATTTAGTAATTTATTCAGTTCTTTCTTGACAGTGGGTTCCAATTTGGGGTGCATCTTTCTTAATTTTTGCTAAAAAGTCTGAGTTTGTGGTTTCATGGGGATGATATGTTGTATTATATTAGGATCAAATGTTTTTAAATCATCATATGTCCAGGCAAAAATGTCTTTAAATTATTTAAACAATTTGATAAAAGCAGATCGTTCTTGCTCGGAGCACCCCGTTTCCAAATTGATATTTTGAGGATTATCCTTAGTCCCTAAATTTACCGTCTCAGAAATCAAGGAAGAATTGTTCGTCTTACAATTGATTGACCCTCTAAATTTATCATGCAAATCATAAAAAATTTCTAGTCTTACAACGGATCTGGGAATAGAGTTTACCAAATCAGACGTCGATTCAGGAGATCTAGGATCTGATATTACCGTGAAGTTGCAGAGGTTTTCATCGTGAGTGCCTTCATCGATGATTGCACCTTGGAAAGTGCCCTCCATATCCAAGAAGTTGATGATCTATTCATCATCATCAAAAACTCTCCAATTGGTGTTGTTGTCTGGGATCGATGGCCTGAACAATAATTCAATCAAAAATGCATTCAAAGAGAGACCTTTTGTGGGAAAAAGTTTATAAGCGACATTAGCCAATAGGTCAGCCTTAGAATTACTTAATCTAGGAATGGAATTGATGTTAAATGCTAAAAATTTCTGTATCAAACTCCATACCTCGGTTTGGTAACTTCTCAGATGCGGTGACAAGCAGTGTATGGAGTTTCTTACCTGTCTGACCACTATCTCCGAATCACCAAACACTATTAAATTTTTTACATCCATATCCAAAGATTTCTTAAGCCCTTGTAGAAGTTCTTTGTATTCGATAGTGTTATTAGTGCATTCGAACTCTAATAGACAGATGATGAAAGTTTTATTACCTACCGGGTCGATGAGTACACATCCTGCACTAGATCCTTCTTTGGATTTGGATCCATCGAAGTAAAGTGATCATATCTGAGCTTCGTCAGTAGTGTTTGGCACATTTGAAAAAGCTTCTAACTGAGTACAGGTCATGAGCTCTGATTGTTGCTCCAGATCAGTGATGGGGGAAGTTTCGGCCATGAAGTTACCAAAGAAGGCGTTCATTCCCTGCATTTCAAGTGAATTAGTAGCTGAGGTAAAAGGTTCGTTTGGGTCATTCAGATCTGTCACGGTATGCTTCAGATAGCTTTCGTGGTTTATCCTAATTTTATTTGGCTGCCCATTTTCTGGTAACCACAAATGAGGCCAATCTATGGCAAAGTACCCATGCAACTACTTAGACCAATCCCTGCTCAAGAACAAACCATAGACTTCAGGGATGTCAACAACAATGATAATAATTTGATGAACCTTAGGATTAGAAGATAACCTAACCAGAACATTCTTCAGTTCATCGATTACCTTAACGTTCATCTGATAGAGATGAATTATTTTAAGACTAGAAGGATGAACTTATTTGTTAATTTTTTGGCAAACAGATAAAGGCATCACATTCGATGATGTGCCAGAATCCACCATGCAATTATGGTCATTTCTATTAAAAGTTTCAAAAGTTAATAAGAAAGGTGGGACATTTTTAGGAGTATTAATAACAGAATTCTGTTGATTTTTAGCCCCTGTCCCTGCAACAATTTTATCTACATTTGATATTTTTTTTCAGTCAGATCCTTTTTATCTGGGGGTTCAGATGTCATTTTAGTAGGGATCTTTTGGGCTGTTTTAGAACTGATTTCTGCAATTTTCTTTCTGTTAAGATCGTTGTTCTTACTATTTTCTGCGATGTTCTGAAGCATTTTCTGCAGAATAAGAGGAAATTTCAAAAGTTCGAAAACATAAATATTAGCCCTTAGTTTTTTCATGTCTTTAATCAAGTCATTTTCTAAAATTGGGGCTGCTAAACTCTGTTTTATTTCAGCCTGTTTTGATTGTTTTGAAGGCACATTATTACTCATTTCAGAAGACAATTTGCTCTGTGCTTTGCTTCTGGTATTGTAAGGATGAACAGTTTCAAAATTTTCTTGAAAGATACTGTCAGAAAAATGTTCGAAGATATTGGGAGATGACTCCTCTTCTTCAGCTACTTCTTCCTCAAATACGTCTTCAAAAATTTTAGGGGGGGCAGAGTTATCATTTTCTTCAAGAATAGTTTGCAAAGCATATTGTAAACTTTCAAAATTAAGACCTTCACGGGTAGGATTTGGCCAGTTGGGGGGAAAAGGTTTTCTAAAAGGAGGTTTAAAACTTCCTTTGCTTGAGGATGCTTCTTCGACCAATCTCTTCAATTCTATGACTTGATTTGATCATCTTTGGACAACCTTTTGCAAACTTTCTAAATATAAATTTTCTGGTTGACTTTTGGCTTTAGGAGGCCTAGTAAAGATTTTTACTTTCTTTTTGGAGGATGAGGCTGTTTCAACTTCACTATTGAGATTGTATTTTAAACTTAATATGTCTTTTTCGATTTGGCTTGCCTACTAGAAAGATTCCAATAATGTAGACTTCTTAGACCTTTTAACCCAAATTGCTACATTATTATGTAGGTATTTAGTGTAATATGCAATAATAAGACTTTCAGCAGGCATTGAATCAACAAAAATTTGATTCTTTAATGTAAGGAACCTTTGGTTAAAATATTTTACTTTCTCCTTAGGGTTCATTTTTAGGCTGGAAAGTTCCATAACTAAGACTTCAAGAGTTTTATCATCTCTGAATTTCTCTAAGAAACATGTTTTAAATTTATCCCAAGAGACAATGGTCTGGGGATGTTGGAAAAAATACCTTGTAGAGGCATTGCCCTCAAATGTATAAGGAAAGAGTCTACATACTACATCTTCATGCTCTACACTTCGGAGTCTAATGGCCAGCATGAATTTCTTTATGTGATCTTCGACAGATTTCTTAGAATCTGGATCAAATTTTGGTAACCATTTCTCTGGGTGTTTTGGTAATGGGTGCTAGGATCCATGCACAACCACAACATCTCGATCAAGCCATGGCCTAGCATGATTGTTTTGGTTTTCCATGGGTGTAGGTGGTGTCGAAGGCTGAGATGGTTCAGACGAAGAACTGCCTTCATTAGAAGATTCTCCTCCTGAGGAGGATGGAGATGAATGAGGTGGGGAAGGTGGAATACTAGATCCCCCAACTTCGATAACAGGTGTCTCGGTAGGATTGATAATATCATCTCCTAGAGGGTTTAAAAGTAGACCAGTGCCTTCAAGTTGTTCTCTGATATCAAAGAAAGCTAAGGGATGATTAAGTGGCCTACCAGATTGTCTCATACGGGCCAAAGCACTGTGTGTCCTTAAGAGTGATTGACGAACAATTTCTTGTACGTCGGCCTCTTGAGGGTTTGGTGTTACTAGCTCAATGAGAATCTCAGGATTTTCGTTCGAAGTAGTTGCTGTTTCAGAAGTAACGTTGTTGTCTGAGCAACTATGTGTTACTACAGGGGAGCGAGTGTGTGGGGGTGGAGTTTTTTGACTTCCACGTGCCATCAATTGTATTCAGGCCCTCCTTCTAGTGCCATTTGTTGACGGGCGAAATTGATCGTCCGTCAACTGGAAGAACAAGTTCGGTCCGGGGTTGTCTAAATAACCCAAGCCGTTTGGTGAAACTCATTCTGACGGTTTTAATGGCTCCGTTAGCCAATCTAAAATCCTAAAAAGAAAACGAAAAGAAAGGAATAACTAAACTAATGCTAACAACTATATGTTATATATGTACATATGCTCTAATATAACTATTGTAGGTGTATTTAAGCAAAAAATATACAAATCTCATTTCTGTACATCATTTACAAATTTCAAGTTTTAATTGAAACTTACGAAAGCGATGTGAAAATAATTTATTTTTAAGAAGAAGATAAAGAAAGCACATTTAAATCTTTTCTGTTTTCTTTTATAAATCTAACTATTCTTGAATTGAATAAACTATGGAACGCAGACGTGCAGGTAGTCAAAAGCTGAACCAAACATTTTGGTTTCATTAATATGTAAATGACTAAATTTGAGAAAAAGAAAGGAGCTAACTTGTTGTTAGTTAGTGAGATGTATCCAAGCGTCTGCGTGAGTGAAGAACATCCAACTGCCACACCTAGGAGAAAAATCTGCAATAGACTTTATTACTGTTCTAAATAAATTTAAAACATGTATTGACAGTTTTAATGACAGAAGAGGAAACACAAATTGAACCCTGTGATCTTATAATTGCACATAATTACAAAAAGATAAATCTTAGTGTAACTTATTGCATTTCATCATTCAACTAAAATTCAAAGATAAATCCTATCATTCGAATTGGAGATATGATCACAGTATTTATATCTGGAGCAACAAATTATAGACGATATTTACAACATAAGTATCCCAAACATAATATATCATTAAGTCTAAAGCTATCAAACCTATTAATATATCAGGATTGACAAAACATAAATGAAAACATCATTTAAAAAAGGCTAAAGCCAAAATGCATATATGTTGTTTCATTAAGTCTTGGAATCACTCGTCCATCTTCTTCTCCTTGCCAAGATGATGTCCTTTACAAAATATAGAGTATTTAAAGAGTTTATGAAATCTAAACTTCCTATATTCTAAGATAGGATCAGATCTCAAAAGATCTAAACATTACAAATATAGAGGTCCTAGAGCCACTCATGATCAAACTATATCTTCAAAATTTATGAAAGTTTTCTCCTATTTACAAAATAAACAAAAGGAGATAGCTAATCAACTAAGTCGAGCATGTTCCATCCCATAAGATCAGCATCAAATACACCATGTCTTGAAAAAACGAAATGGGAGCAAGTTAAATATTTTATTAAGTAACAATTTCTAAATTTTATATGAAAAATGACTTGGCTACATAATCTCTCGATTCTGTAGCCAGTCTTATTATTGGTAACATAAATCCAAATTGATCCCATTTGATTAGAAAAACAACAAAGAAAGCACGACTATAACAAAAATCAATCTTACCATTTAACTAATAACAAAAAATGGATCACGATATCTTAGAATTTATCACGACGTTTACACTGTCAACATTTTTTATCACAATATTGCTTCTCCTTTTTAGACGCTTCGCTTGTCTTTGTGCATTTTCCTTGAGTTCACAGTTTTCGTTTGCCAACAATTCATTGTGAGTCGTGAGAGCTTTGATCCTTGCTTGGAGAATGGGGATATTTGTATAGTACTGCCCTATCCAATGAAAGCAGACTTCGCAATGCACAGTAGGGGCGATCTGTTGAGGAATCACATAATTGGGTGCCAAAACATCAACACTGCCTGTTGTCGGCCTTTGACCGAGATTAATACTAGTAAACCCCTTTCTATCTTTTAGACACAGTGGGAGATTATTGACATAATCAAATGGTTGATTAGGATTTGGTTTGGGACAACTCGAATCTTCCTCTGCTAGAAACCTTTCAATCTTGGAGTCTGAATCCTCATGGATCTCAATTGAATTGATTGAGCTCACATGAGGCTTGGATCTATTACACAGACTCCTTGAAATGATTCGATCAACCCTCTTATTACGAAACACTAACATTGCTTGATTCTTTTTTGACTATTTGCGAGGGTTTTTACTGTCGGATTTTATAGTAGGGTTAGGGAAGACAAACGGTTCATGCACATGAGCTTCTATAAACTCAACACTAATACCCTGTTTTCCACATAAAAGTTGATTAGGCAATGCCCCTTCATGAGGGTTTTTATCCAAAAACTCTGGTTTGCCACTTGAGAAATCAAGAGGTTTTTCTATCATAGGCTTATCCATCATAGGGATTTCTACAGTATTTACTGTAACAAAACCATTTCGAGCTAAGAACCCATTCCAATCATCACCCGGGGTTTTCAAACGATGAACCAACAATAACTTAATCAAACCATGGCGAAAGAGGCTAGAATCTAGGTTCTGCTTCTTGTATCTCTTCGACATTTTATACAGACTCCTTAGAAAATAAAACGACGCGTTCAAACTGAAGCCTATAAAATGCATGAGAAATCACACATGGTAAAGGAAGACCATGCCATAACGACCTTCACAGGTAATAAATTGTTTTAAAACTACTAACAGACCATGCCATCTAGCCTTGAGCAGGGAGACTAGAATACCTTTGTCACAACAACCAATCTTTCTGGAGGTGACAAAAATACTCCACGACACTTCATCCAATTTCAAATTTTTGAACCACTTTTGACCAGTGAAAGGGATCCCTATTGATTCACTCAAAAAATCTTCAGTGACCTCCAACTGAATATCACCAACCTTTTCTTCGTATTCATCAAATGTTAGAGCGAATTCTTTGGCCACTTGCAAGATATACCCCTGGAACTTCTTAATAAACATATCCCAACCCTGGTCTTTTAGATCCTCACTCACATCATCATGAAGCAACAAAGATTGAGGGCCATTTGGCTCTACTCGGACGACATGGGCCATTATGGGTTCGAGCAGACTGTAACAAGGGTGAATCGAATTAACTGTGGGTTTAGATGGTAGTGGTAAGAGGGATAAGTCTGAGTGGATACCATGAAAACAAAATAAGTAGAGAACCTGTGCGATCATAGCATATACATGGAGGTCTCGGTTATGGGGTTTGAACACTTCTGGTAATGAAATCCCTAAGTACATAGCACTACACAAACCCTTAAATTGTAATGAGAAGCCTGTCACTTCATCCTGCCAACCAAAACGAAGTATATGATACGGTTCTGGTGTGTTTAATTCCCACATCATGTAATGGATATAATCGATTTGCAAAGGGTTAAAATGAATATGTTTTTATAATCCAAATGTGAATCGATATTTGATATTATAGTTGATTTACATGGGATTCAAATAAATAATCTTACA
>SNQJ01S0041604.1:7276-25398 GCA_010110895.2 Picea sitchensis | reverse complement strand
GGGTCACAAGTGCAATTTGTGAATAGGTATTATATTAATCATGTAGTCTTTATTGAAGGGACCCTATGATTGGAATGTATGAATGTATTGGGGTATTTGGAGGAGGTTATCCTATTCTTTAAGAAGTTATTGTGTAATTCATCTCTTTTATCTATCTTGGAGTTGTGCTCCACACTTGCATTTGGTGTACATGGTGTGTACTCTAGTTTATTATGATATCTTAAGTATTTGTTGCATATCAGATCCACTAAGTGAAAGACAAATGTAAAGCACAAGAGCCACATGTATGAATTGGGACGGTGTTGAGGTTTCCAAAACAAACACTAGATGGAGGATATCATTCCACACTACAAGCAAATCTGACAAACCAAGACCTGAACTCTATGTGTAACATTCATAATCCCACCTATGCTTAGAATAATAACAAATTCCACTTGATTATGCCCACCCTCCATTAAACTTGGAGTGTGTGGGGGTACTTCTGAATTTATGAAGGTTGTAGTGTATTCTTGTGATTCGATTGCCACATGTCAATTTCCTTGAAATACTACTTCCATGCAAAACATTGGTTTGGACATTCAATTGAAAATTTAAGGAATTGGGAAGAAATATAAATCCCCACCTTTTTTTTTGTTGGACAACTGGTTTGGACAGTTGGTTGTCATTGATGTCAACTCTTGGAGATTGATGTCAATCCTTAGAGATTGATTTCGACCTTTGGAGAAGTCTGGAATACCTAGAGATGTGGAGAATATCGTTGGACAATTGGTTATCATCTATATGATCGAGGTTGATTGTGAGTTAGTTGATGTCAACATATGTGATGGATACATTTGATGAAGTCTGCATGAATCCCCAGAGGTGTGGTTATGGAACCAAAAGTTTATTGAGGATGAAAATGCAAGTAAGATACTCATAGATGGAAAATACTCATCGTTCCATTTCTGATTATATGTGGAGTGCCACATGGTTCCTCACGATTAGGGAGATATGGCCTTGTAAAGTTGGAAGCCCCTAGTTGGTTACAAGTATTAGTCAAAGGGTAACATGGTTGCAAAAATAAATCCCTAAAGTAAGGAGAGAGATTATTGTGAAAAATTATATAAATCACAATCAGAGAGGAGCCAAATGGCTCACATTCAATACAACTGGAGGAAATCATCGGTCTAGAAAACCCCAGAGTTACATCACCAAATTTTAGATCATCAGTGACCATTCCAACCCAGTGTGGGAGTCCAAGAAGACAAGGTGAAACAGGTGTGCACAATCCACTATTTGATCTTATAACCATCTATGACGATGGAGAGAGTTTGGAGATCTCACCGGTAACTCCGATACCGATTACAGAGGAAAAGGAACATGAGAATACATTTTCTCCAAGTCCCGATGCATCAGTTCAAAACCATCCATAGGGAGACCATGAGGTCGAAAGTGTTTTAGACACTCAGTTTATTGACTTGTCGGGGACTCCAAAATACAACTCCAGAGAGGAGCTAGGATTAGGTGGACAAAAATAGGAAGTGCAACAACAAGAGATCGACACCACAACAACTGATCACCAAGTAAGTATTAAACATATCAATGACTCTTCAATTTTGGTCGATACCTCACCAACCGATGAACACCAGACGAAGTTCGAGCCATCAAAGCATATGAAAGAAGTATAAGAACCTGTCCTAGAAAAAATACACATAGTAGGGAGCTTGGTAAATGCTCTAACCCAGGGAGAACATCAAATCCCTGAGCCTGTTGATGAGGTTGTTGATATATAGGCGATCGATTATGATAGGAAGAGGAAATCTATCATGAAGAGGACCACCAAGAAGAGAATACTCACGCTGGATAACTCGATTCTCATCACCACAGAGGATAAGTTGCTCAGTACATAACATGTAAAGAAATATAAGCTCATCAAAATAGGGATGAATATCATTGATGCCACATTAGATCGAGCAAGTCAAGAGTAAAAGGAAATGGATTCTGCACTAAAGGAGCTATATCATCTATGCCATTTGGAAAAATACTATCAAGACTCAACGCAGGCCACGATGTTTATGAAGAGTGAGTTACAACATGTTTATGAAAAGTTCACAAGCGAAAGACATATTTTCACTATAGGTATAGATGATTTCTAGGAAGATACCCTTATGGCACTAGCAACCTACAAGGACATGGAGAGATGGTATGAAAAAGCATACCAAGCAATAGAAATAATTGACTACATCAACGCAGTGCAGAAGGGACGAGACACATAGGAGCATGGTATTCGAGTGATAAGGGATATAAGCATCTCTCAGATCAGGAAAGAAGTTGAATATTGGGTAAGTATGGCCTAGGAACCTTAGCAGGAGATACATAAGAAGTGGCCCAAGTGCGAAAAAGGCTGGGAAAATATCAATCGAGAGATGAAAGGCATTGGCCTCCAGAATTCGGTCACCCAAAGACTTTGTCGACCTGCATGACATTGTCAAGAGACATGCAGAACAAGAACCATCATGGGCAACAAAGATTTTACAGATGTCGAGCATGGAACCGCGTCAAATACAACAGTTTATGGAACATCCAATCAAGGCTCATGCAATTCTATAGTGATTGAGTGCCAAAATAATCAAATACAGAGAACGAGTAGTGGAAGTGAAAGAGATACTTTCATCCCCGATGGACCAACACAGATTCTTGTATGCTAACACATGCGAGGATATCTTCGTCAAGTGGTCAGAGTATGAGAATATTCATCCACTCCAATAGAACCACGAGTTGATTTCCAGAGAACAAATAGATCGAGCACCACGTGGCGATATTTTGTTTTACTTAACTTAAACTTGTAGCAACTATTTTTAGTTAGTGATTCTTTATAAATAAGGGGATTGACCTTTTAGAAAGGGTCGATGGTTTTGGGAAAATACCCTCTTTTGAGAATTGTAAAAGAACTATTTCTAAACAACCTTAATTGAGAAGTCATGTTTAGGACCAGAGACAGAATTTTGTTTTTCATCAAAGGCGTTATGTGATTGGATTGAGGAGGAATTAATTGCAAATTTTATTTCGGTAATTGATGTTGTAATGAATAAGATTTTTTGAATCTATTGATAAGTTATATGTTTCAATATTTCTGCAGTTCTTTTGTTCTTAATGATGGAAAGCAAATCGTTGTGTTAATGTTTGATTGATGTTAGAGATAAGGAAACTATTTTTATTGCAATCATCTTATTACATGCGTATTTTTCTTACGATAATTGTATCTCAGTCAATAATGAAATACCAACAAGTTAATGTATTAGTACTAGGCTTCTAATAGGTGTGAATATCTTTGTTTGCATGCTTGAGAACGACAGTTACCCCAAGCTCATCCTTCTTCAGTAGTTAAGAATCCCTTCTAACAGTTGGTTTATACCAGCACATCTCATTTTATTAGACTCATCTAATAAAAGAAAAGACAAAAAAGAGAATGTTTAATATGAAGGAGGAACTTTCATAGAAAGACATCCTGTCAATCACCAAGTAAATCCCATCGATAAATTAGCTAGATCGAAATATTTGGAGAACAATTCCACCATCAAATGTTGCAGAGTCTAATTGGGCCTCTAAGGTGGGTTTGGTTCCTACTGTTGAGTTAAAGGGATATCTAACCCCTCAACACAACCATCATAACCGCATGTGCTCAAGACACACATTTATCTACTGTAACACTATATTCTGATCTAAGCACTAGCTATAAGATTCATTTACTTAGAGATATTCTGCATATTCCATTAGTTTATTCTTACTGCATAGCGTTCATTCCTTTTTCATATAACATATTCATCATAAAAACTCATTAAAGAAAATATAATCATAAACATTGCATACAGTCACATAAAACACATGTATACCATGGTTCACCCTCCCTGGGGCTATGTCCACAAATATTTGTCACTTGGGATCTTTATTCATATTCTATGAAAATCCATTGTTGCACACTGTACAATTCTTCCGCCATTACATTCGATCTCCACAGATCGCAAAAGTATTTCAACAAGACCTCCTACTCAACCAAAAACCCTATTACAATATCAACTGTACATATGTCAACCAAAACGACAATAACATTGACAACCTGCTATCCAAAGAAAATACAACCCTCTCATCACCCTTGCAAATCCCTTACAAAAACCCTAACCTTAAGTAGATTAGGTTTTCCCACTTTTTCCTTGACTTAATCTTGGTTGGTCCTCGATCCAACCGTTGCTCCAAGTCGGCGCTTGTCCACTTTTCAACTACTCCACCACACTTTTTCGACTTTGTAACTTATTTTGTCGGTGCTTCTTTTTCCCCTTTTTCCGGTGTCACTTTTCCTTTATTCCCGACGCGCTCCCCTGTTTTCCGGTGCTACTTTAATTCGTTGAAAACTTCTTCGATTTTTCCCAAAATTGGCCTACGCCAACAACCAACTTGTCAGGTAGCATCAAATTCATTTAATGACAACTATGCAGGTATGAATTTTATGTATTATGTTGCATGATTGTTGAAGGGAATTAGGTAAGAATTCCCCCATACAGAGTTATTTTATAAAATGACATTAATATATAGTTCGACTGCATTAATGAAAATGATGCACCACTTAGTGTGGTAAGGGATGAAGACCTGTGATAATTATAAAAGTTCTTTATCTTTTGAATGAATACAAATTACATGGTAGCATGTCATGTTATATTGGTTATGAGATAATAAACAAAGCAATAAAAAGGTATGATCTTATTATAGGAATGAATGCCAGTAAATATAGTCATGTATGAGGCCATGACATGGCTGGACATGGAAATGATTTAGTGCTACACAAGTATCCAAGGAAACTTCCTACTTGTAGATAAGGTTTGGATTGAAACCTTTTTTGTAACACCAAAGAGCACCATTGAATTCTATTCTTGGTGTAGCATTTGGGTCAAAAAACAAGGCATCCAAATGGTTGAGAAAATAATAGGAAGTGCATGGATGATGTGTGGAAGCATTGGCCAGACCTTCCAATTCACCATGGTTTCATACATGACTTAGATAAATGGAATTATGAAATCAATCCAAGGGTGCATTGAATAGAGATGCATAGAGAGTTTCACTCATGCTTAGTGTGTAAGTGGTAGAGTTCCACTCATACATGATAGAGTTATTTATGATTGAATGCATTTGGGTGCATATATGCATATAGGATATCTAATAGAAATGATTATGCTAAAAAATGAAATGCTATAATTATTAATGACTCCTGGAGTTGAGAGCATTTCAAAAGCTATTAGATATTGCAACAAGAGAGTTGCAAGTAAAAGTAGTCACCTAAAAATGCACTATAAGAAATCTTTGTCAAGGAAACAAAGTAATAATGGATGGAGAAGGATAAGCATAATCGCTAAAAACATACATGTGAAGGGAATGAAAATTTCATTGCAATTAATAAATGAAATGATTAAAGTGATTGAATTGTCAAGCATGAACAATTATGAGATCACTTTGTAGGCTTTTGTAGCGATTGCAGTAAAAATATATTTCACAGGAAATACTAAAAATCTATTTGGCTGAATGAAAGATGAAAAGATTACAGGAAAAGTGGTCTCAATTAGGACACTTTTGCAAGCCATAAGAAATATTAGTGCTTGTTGTTACAACAATCAAGAAAATATGAGATGGAATTTCATATTTTGGAAAAATATGAATTTTCTTATGAAACAAAAAAAAATTCGAATTTTTGAATGAAATTGTTCTCACATTGTCTCATGTTGATTGTACATGTGTCATATAGATGAGATGATGGTATTAAATATGGGTTGATTTCTAAGAATGGATATCATTGGGACATTGGAGCTTTAAATTGCAGATCCATAGTGGGGGTTTGGTAATGAGCTAGCACTCTCCTTGTGTGTGAAATCCTTGAAAACATGGATTGTTGAAGGACTGTGTAGCAGTGAAAGGATGTCTGAGCCTAGAAGGGTGAGTGAAACAAGGAAGAGGGAGCTCATTAATTCCATAGTGAGCCAAATTATTGGCTTAAGAAGCTCTATGGAATAGAGAAAATGACTTCCAGCTGAAGTATGAAGACATGAATTAGGTGCTTGGAAAAAGAGCACCAGAAAGACAACAAGTTTCAAATCACAAAGGCATGTATCTTCTTGAATAATTTTGAATGTACATTGCATATAATGCACCGAGGATAGTGCATAAATAAGGGGGAGGGGAATGTAATACCCCCATATTGGTCCCCAATTATAATTCTACATATTTTTTTATAGGTTGGTGAACCAGGATATTATAAGCCATAATGCCTATGTGATTATTAGGATAGAGAGACTAGAAGCTAAAATGTCGGTAACCCTATTATTGTAACATGTAATCATTCATTTTGTTAATGAAAAAAGATCGATGTTGCAGACCAACTAGACAAAAAGAGTATGTGGGGATAAACTTCACTAGAAAGGGAAAGGGGGATAAGAGTCTAGGAAGAGGGTGTAAACCTAGGGGGATTAATCCAAGGGAATATTTTAATAATATTTCCTAAAAAAATAATTTATGGGTATTGTTGGGATAGGATTTTGGGACTATTTTTGGGAGCTACACATTGTGCACAAAAGAAGGAAAGACAGTTGGCACACTTTTCGGACCAGCACCCGTGCAAAGGAAGGAATATCGTTGAAGTTGTTAAGTATTTTGGGTCCTTAGATATGGGTAGGCCCTAATGTAAGTGTATAAATATTTGAGGGTTTTGGGGTAGTGAGAGAGCTAAGCATGAGATGAGAATAATTATGCAGTGTATGCAAGATATGTAAGAGTGAAGAGAAACAAAGATAGATATAGAGATAGGAGAATGACAAGAGAATTGTGTATGAGTGTAGTGCACATATTTTGAAAGAGATGATTTTGAATAATAAAATAAGAAGTCGGTTTTTGTGGACATACCCCATCTTCGGTGAACCATGTTAAATATGGTGTCTATGTGTCTTTATGTGTTTGTTGTTCTGTTCATTGCACACATTTGATGTATCTCTATTATTTTTAATATGTTACATGTTCTTATGTTTCTACGCACATGATATAAGTTGTAATGAGCTAATGTTAAGTCTAATGGTTATGAGGACTACCTCCCATCCCTTCATCACTTTATAAATCTGGTTCCTGCAGTCCCCATAGATACCTCAGGTGAGACTTCACCTTCTTGCAGGTGATGTCGAAAGGGCCCGTATCTGAGGGTTTTGTTGGTGAATTAATGTTGAAACCTGGTTTTTCCCACTGCGCGCCAACAAATGGTTCCTTTTCCAAGATCGATTTCTGTGACTCAGGGGAATGTGGAGGATGAATAAGGAAGAGATAGGACAATGGTTAGAGGAAAATGAGTGCTAGTTTACCATAAATCAAAATAAGAACCCACAGATCAACTCAGAGTAGTGGTTACAGATGTTTGTATTTATAAACTTACATGAGACTTTATTTATTGATTTCCCAATAGCCTTGGATGAGTGGGTACAGAGGTTAGATAAAAATAATGGAACATTCTACACTATTGTTCCGAGGAATTGGACCCATGAGTTTATCCGACAAGTTAATACCATAATTAATCATATTTTGCGCGTAGTTTATTTGTAGCTGGATAGTGTATTGGGGGTTATATCATTGAGTTTGCTATATATTGTACCCAGTCATATAGTGTTCTTAAAAGAGAGTTCTTTAAGGGTCCACACACAATATATTTGAAATTGTCTACTTGGATCAAGATGTTGTTGTGTGATAGCGGGGTTATCAAATTGGAATCTGATCACCCTAGTTACACCTTCATGCGCATAGGGGGACTAGGGGTTGACCAGGGGATGGTATGACTATAGGAAGAAGAGGGATGCAATAAATAATGAATAAGGAATGGATGGACTGATAATTTTGAGAGAATAAGAAGAATGTGCGATGGAAGAAGAGATTGGATTATTGCGCAGTGGAAAAATATTTCAGTACAGTAGGAAGAGGATTGTGGCTGATAGAGGAGAGTAGCATAGTGAGATAAAGGAAATAGACACTAGTGTAGTACTCCATATCGAAGGAATACTGCACACAAAAAAGGAAAAAAAATGTCAGCTCAGTCCAGCAGAAGGAGTTCCATTACATCCCACTCAGGTTAGACTCTACATCGAACCCACGACCCCGTGTGAATATTTGGGATATGATACTTTGTCATGAACACTTGTAGTGAGTGAAGGAAGCAAGGATAGCGGTATAGGTAGTTAGATTAGTGGAAGTATTAATCCATACTAGAATCAGTCAGTGACACCGAGGAAGAAAATTGCGCAATACCCAAAGGCAGGGGTAGACCCCACTTTGAGAATGCTTGTCTTTCACGGAGGAGGGAAAAAAGATCCAGAATAACACTTATTTGTCTGTGAAGAAATATGGATCATGAATAATGTCTAGGATGATGATGTGAAAATAATGCAGTTAGTGCTGACATTTAGAGATCGTGCGTTACTCTGGTATATGAATTATCAATCCACTACACCTGCGGGACAAGCTATAATGTTAGGAAACATCAGGAAAGCCATGTTAAAAGAGTTCCAAAAGCTGAATTTTGAGTCGTAGTGTATTACATAACTGAAGGAGATCAAGAAATTGAAGAATGAATCAATATGGGATTTTGATGAGAGATTCAAAATATTGATGAATCAATTGACCTTCCATATTCTAGATGAGCAACATAAGGAATGGATCATTGCAGTATTTTTACCACATATACGATGCCCATTGACACAACAAAATATTACATCGTAGTCAGAAGTGCTAGATATTTCCATGAAGTTGGAAGCATACTCTGTAGGAGAAAATGGTACATGGATGGATCAGGTTGAGTCACAGTTAACATCATTGACAATTCAGTTGCAGGAGCTTGCTAAAGGGAAGGAAAAACACCAAGAAGTATGGTGTACCACATTCAGAAAAGAAGGTCATCATAAGAATGAGTGTCCAACTTTTCAAGAGTATTTGGCTGCAGGAGCACCCTTGAATCCATTGGCCCGAGGAGGATGGGTATGGTGTGAGATATGTAGAACGTTGAGTCATCACCTGACTACTTGTCCTTTGATGCATAAGTATCAGAGAACTAAAAAAAAATTATTTTGTAATTTTTGCAAGTCAGTAGGACATGACGAAAAGGAATGTCACACACTTGATCTAATGAGAGAATGCACCGTAGATGCATACATAGTTCAATGGGAAGATGGATTGAAAGGAGAGGTACTATAATATAATACTTTGAGAGGATACATTCAAGGAGGAAGAGGAGGATTCATAGGTTGGGGATGAGGAAGATTATACAATGGAAGAGGAACAATTATTTGTTATAACTGTAGCCATCCTAGGCATTTGGTGTGAGATTGCCCGAATCCTTATACGACGTGCAAATACTCTAGATAGTTGGATCATGCGATGGATGAGTTTTTTTAGTTGATCGTGAAAAGGTATGAAAGAGGAACCAGAATGTTCAAATGATAGCATCATAAGAGCATGATGATAGACCAAGGGTAGACACAGTTACGTGTGGAGGAGAAAGAATAGGAGTTGATGCAACGAAACAAGGAATTCATATGGACCAATGGGTCAGGAAAGTAGAAGAACCCCCTCTGACGTTTGATCCTTGGAAAGAAAGATACACATATAAGAATGCAAGGAAGGAACTGCTAGAAACAAAATGGGTAGCGTCGACTTCACAACATGTGTATGACAGGCCACCTGTGTTTGATATGCCTCTAGCCTATGACCACTCGATGATAGAAAGGAAAATTGAGAAGGTAAGAACTCTGAAAATATTCTTAAAGAGTTGTTTATAACTAATGAAGGATGGAACTTCATTGAATGCGTTGTGCGGGATGATTGACTAATACACACAAGATAAAGAAGCACCTTGTACACAACGAGCAATTAACCAGGTATAGTGCAAGAAAAGGATGAATAGGCAATTTTGAATTAATACGTAGGTAGGAGACTATGATATGAATAATATCATATTAGATATGGGATATAATGTGAATGTCATTACGAATAAAACATGGGAAATGATGGGCATACCAAATTTGATCTGGTCACCTATTTAGTTGAGGCTAGCAAACCAACACAATATTGTTCTGATTGAAAGAATGACAAGGGTGAATGTTAACATCGATAGAGTGTGAAGCACAACAGATTTTGAAGTGATAAAGATAGTGTATGGTAGTAAACCTTATCCAACATTGCTTGGAATTGATTGGGATTCCAATAACTAGGACATTATTGACCTGAAAAAGAGACAGATGATCTTTGAAGTAGCATACTTAAGGGTTACTACACCATTGGATCACACGAAAGGAAGGAAATATGTGGAACTGACAAAGTGAAAATAAATCGATAACCTTTACAATGTGACCGTGTGTATGGATGACTATATTAATCCTACTACTGAGGGTGTAGTTAGTTGGCGAAGTATCAGTTCTTGCACGTCAGATTTAGAAGAAGTCATAGAACATTGGTAATAAAGGCTACATGAAGTATCTATAAGAAGATGTTCTTGTATTACCTACTCATTGCGCTGGATTGGAGATGAGATACGTGAACCCCTGAAGTATGATGGACTAATAGATGTAGATATTTTTGTAAAATAATTTGAATTGAAAATACCATATCAACATAGCTTGCTAGATTTAGATATCGCGTTGAAAGCGATTCCATATTGCACATAATTATATTGGGTTGAGTTGTCCTACAGATCATCTTACTCTCTGCACCACACCATGGAGCTTAATACCTAAGCATGAATGGATGCACTTGTTTTTATAGACTTTGTATGTAATCCCATAGATCTGGTATTTAGAACTTGAAGTACGCAGAGGAACAACAAACTAGAAATATTTGACTCACAATTTCAAGGTAAGGTTCAAGTTTGAATATGATGCCCCTTCGGTAGACACATCTCTACAGATTGTCAAGAAAAATATATTTACACTAGAATATTCAATGATACAAGCACCCTTATGTAGTGAACCCAGATATTCTGCAAATTGTTCAAGAGGTGTTGGAATTCTATAACATTGTTGGAGAAGACTAGGAGGATGAAGACCTGAGGAATTTGAAAATACCAGAAACTGAAGGAGAACGCGCAGTAGAGGGTCTTGAGCTTGAATCTATCGAGTATGCAAATCCATTGAAAATTCTCAAGGTGAATATTGGTACAAAGGAAATCCCAAGTTCACAAACATTGGATATTATTGGAATAAAGAAACTGTCGAGAAGATTGTTGATTTACTACACGAATACTAGGCCCTTTTCCTGACTACTTTTTTAGAAACGAAAGGGATTGTTGGGGAGCTAGGAGAGATGAAGATCCCTTTGAATCTGGATGCCAAGTCAATGAAGTAGAGGTCCTACCAATTGAACCCAGTATATAAGAAAAAAGTGAAAGAAAAAATAGATAGAATGCTAGAAGTTGGGATTATTGAACTTGCTGTAGAGTTAGAATGGATCAACCCGATGGTGATTCATGACAAGAAAATAGGTGGAATCAAAATTTGTGTGGATCTGTAGAAATTGAATGATGCTTTGTTACATGAAACATTTCCTACCTCGTTTACAAATGAAGTTTTGGAGAATGTAGGAGGAAAGGAAGCTTACTCATTTACTGATGGATTCTCTAGATATCGCCAGATTAAGATTTCATAGGAGGATAGTCATAAGACAACATTTGCGATAGAATGGGGATGTTACCAGTATATGATCATGCCTTTTGGGTTGAAAAATGCACTAATAGTATTTTACCAAGTTGTTGACGCAACTTTTAAAGAGTTCATTCATAAATTTCTAGAAGCATATTTGGATGATTGGACAGTGTTTAGTTTTTTGAAGGACCATATTGAAACTCTTTACTTGATGTTGAATAGATGTAGACAGTTCCATATTTCCTTGAACTTTAAGAAGTGTACTTTTTGTGCAACATTTGGTATCTTGTTGGGTCATGTAGTATGTAAACAAGGACTTTTAGTTGATCCTACGAAGGTTGTTGTTATTGTTGATTTTCCACCACCTACTTCAGTGAGACAACTTTGAGTAACATTGGGTGACATGGGATAATATATAAATTTTATACGGGATACATGGCGCAGATTACAACCCCGTTGGAAAAGTTGCTGAAAAAGGACGTCAAATTTCAATAAAATGAGGAATGTCAACAAAGTTTGGATACCTTGAAGAAGAAACTGGTTACCGTGCCAATTTTAGTATTTCCATAATGGAAGAAGGAATTGCATGTCCAAGTAGGTGCATAATCTATAGAATTAGGCGCAGTTTTATCTCAACTAGGGGAAGGAGGTTTGGATCATCCCATTTCATTTTCCAGCAGAAAGTTGTCAACTACCAAACAAAATTATACTACTACAGTGTGTGAAGGACTGGAAATGATGTATGCACTACAAAATTTTAGGCATTCTCTACTAGGATCACATTTTAAGATGTACACGTATCATTCTTTGTTGAGATAATTAGTCAATAAGATAGTATTAGGGGGAAATATATGCAGATGGTTGTTATTATTTCACGAATATGATTTTGAAGTGATTGTGAAACCAGGAAAACTAAACTCAGGACCTGGTCATTTTTCACACCTATTAACAGGGGAAGATGAAGAAAATTTGGATGACAATCTACCAGATGTGCGCTTGTTTGCAGTACAGATGGTCTATTATTACTTTAAAAATATTGTTCACTTCTTGAGTACAAGGGTAGCCCCACTTGACTTTACATATGCACAGAAAAATAGTTAGTAGTGAAGGAAACCTATTATCTTATTATAATGGGGAATTTGTATAAATTAGGTAGAGATGGTACTCTATGATGATGTGTATTGGACCATGAGAGGCCTATGATACTATTAGAGGCACATGAAGGAATTGCAGGAGGCCACTATGTAGGGAAAGCGACGACTCAAAATATTTTGAGTGTAGGAATTTGGTGGCCGACCCTTCATAAAGATGATAAGGAGTTTTGTCAGACCTATGATGTCTGTTAGAAAGTTGGGAATGCATCCAAAAGAGACGCGATGACCTTAATACCATAAGTTATATTGCAAGATTTTGATAAATCAGAAGTAGATTTCATTGGATTGATTAACCTAGCAGTAAAAAGGTTAGGAGCAAGATATATAACCACTGCAACAAATTATTTGACCTGATGGGTTGAAGCAGAACCTGTCTGAGATTGCAGCTCGAAGACTGTTGCGCATTTTCTATTTGAAAATGTTGTCACAAGATTTGGATGTTTGAGAATCCTTATGAGTGACTAGGGAACACTTTTCTTGAATAAAACTATTGTTGGTTTAACAGAAGAATTTCATATCTATCACGAGCACAACACACCTTACCATCCTCAAGTGAATGGAACCGTGGAAGAATTTAACAAGATCCTAGGGCATGCACTTACAAAGGTATGTAATGTGAATCAAGATGATTGGGACCTAAGTATTGTTGTTGTACTATGAGCATATCAGACTACATGTAAGAAGTTGACAAGAAAAACACCATTCTGATTAGTATATGGCCATTATGTAGTTATGCCCATGGAATTCATTGTGTTGAATATACGCATTGTCGCACCGACAAAGTTCACCGATTCTGACGCAGTAGAGAAAATATTGTCAGAGCTAGTGGAACTAGAGGAAGACCACTTCGTCATGGTATTTCATCAGCAATTTCAGAAGGCATGCAAAAAGGCATGGCATGACACACATATTAAACTAAATAAGTTCCAGATAGGAGACTTAGTTTTTCTTTATGAAAATAAATTTTTGTAGCACCCTGGAAATTTCCAAATGCACTGGTTGGGGCCGTATGTCATCAAATATGTGATAGAGGTAGGTGTCATTCAGTTGGAAAAATTGAATGGGGAAATCATAGAAGGACTGGTCAACGATAGTCATCTAAAATTGTATAGGGACAACCGTTCTTCTACGCATTAACCTGATTGTGCAGGATGTGTACCACAGTATATGTATTTTACTGTATCATAGAAAAGAAAAAGAAAAGAAAAAGCAATAAAAGAGATTGATGAAAACCACAATAAACATTTGAAGAGACAAGAGAAGTGAAGTTCTGAATCGGGCATTGTTCAAAGGGTCAAATTAGTAGAAAAATAGATGAACAAGAAAATGTTGCGGACACCAAGGATAATTGAATTATGCACAAAAAGGATAATTGAATAGCCATGATAATGAGCTACGTAAAGGATGGGGAGAGAATTAAAGATCAAACATGATGATGGGACAACGAGAACACATAGTCATAAATGAAAAATGGCGATGATATTTTGACAAGCTAGAAAATATAGACCACAATCCACTAGAAATCCAAAATAAATGTAGGATCCAGACGAGAATTGAATGGGATTAAAATCGGATCGATTGAGAATTTGGGAATGAAGAGGAATGAAGCAGCTGGAAACAACCTATAAAAGAAGACAAGCGGAGACAAGAAAGGGTTATTGTTGCGTGAACATTAGAAGAGAACAAAGAGCCAAAGAATATCGAACTAAGTTGTAGACAGAGCCGAACTATAGAGAGCTATGGCACCACCAAAAACAGGAGCATAGGCATCGCATACTAAGAAGTTGCACAGTAAGAAGGCATTAGTGTTGATGCATGAAGAAACTTCGAGAGAAGATACATAAGATACGGTAAACTTTCCTAAAGCTTATGTTCCACCCAAGCAACCAACGACAAGGCAGGTTAGACTTCCCAAGGAGATGAAGTATGACCTGGTTACATCGGTGATTCCACTTGGGGTCACTGTTGAGGGAGATATGTTGGGCGTATTAGGAAGCCTAAATTTTTTGGATCATGTCCTTATAGATATAAAGAATTTTTCAGAGTTAGCACCACCAAATTATCTGTTCACATCACTCAGAACAGACTCGCTCGTACTCATAGTTGAGCTACAGGAGTGGGAAACATGACTGCAATGAATATGAATACTAAACCTATTGGAGATCCCACATTTTGGCAGAAGCGAATAAATCAACATCTTCATCAAATTATTGTTGATTTGCATGCACAGAGGGTTCCTATGTTTGGATAGGGTAATGTCAATTTCCACCCAACTGTTTGTGTAGTTTATGGGATTGTCATCAGCAGGGGAATACCCACTACCTATGTTCATGGATAAGAGTCATGTTAAAGTACTAGTAGAGAGGATGAAGGAAAAATATGAAATGCATAGAGGAGAACGCATATTAGACGTAGCAAGCATCAATGATGATTCCTTCAAGTTTGTGACGTAGGTGCTGGATTGCAACTACTTAGGAAGTGTCACAGAGATCAAATTCCATAAGGAGTAATAACAATAGTGGAGAAGTGCACATCAGGAGTACAAATAAACTGAGAGACATTTTTGGTGAACCAATTCTTAACTAACTGCAGGGAAGCATAGGAGAAAGGAACAAAGTTTCATTATGCCTGGTTGTTGACTTTGATTGCATTAGTTGTGTGGAGGGAGCCGAAAGAAACCCATTTCCTAGAAGGTATGCAACAACCATTTTTGGCAGCAAGATATGTTTCTTTGTGGCATACCACACATAAGAATAGGCAAATGGATAACAACGCCAACTTTTACATATATCAAGAGACAATCTGAAAATGCATTGAGGACACACTATGAATTCTACCTTTGATAGTTGTATCATACAAAGAAATTGTGTGATTCAAGGCAGGGCCACACCATATTTACATTCAAGCGAAGAGGGATCCAGATCAACAATGGTTTCCAACTAGTTGCAGACTGACAAAACATGATGTCAACCATATTGTCAATGACTGGGAAGCAGAGTGGAAAACCCCAGTGATAGAAACAATGCATAAAGAGACAGAACAACTAGAGAAGGATCAAGAAGAAGAATAGGAACATGAAGAACAAGGGAATGGTGCAAGCGACACTCAGGAAACAACACCGCACACCGGACAGAAGAGAAAGAAGCACTCTAAGGAACAATCAACGCATAAGAAAAATAAGAGGAAAGCATCAAAGAAAGTAGCTATCCATGCTTATTGAGGATGACTTGGAAAATATCGTGGACCAGGTCGAAGAAGTAAAAAAAGAGAAATTTACGTGATTTGTGTAGAAACAAGAGGAAATGCATACAAATGTGAAAGCACATATAGCTACACTGCACTAGATTTTGGAATCAGCCAGGATAATGCCAGTATGAACGACATAAGAAGAAAAAACATAGAGCACACCAAAGACAATAGAGTCACAAAATATGACATCACAACCACCATCAACATCAACAGAGCGTTGGATAATGAAGATATCAATAGGGGCCATAGAATTTCCCACAATAGAAATGAAAGGGCATGTGCAAGCATTAAGTCATATTGACTTAATGTAATCACAACTACTGATGAACGTGTTACACAACTTGCATACAATAGTTACACATGAGATCCAGTTACGTGTAGAGTCGAAGTCTATGGAGTTGGCCAAAGTAAATGCGAACAACAATGCACTACAAGAAGAGTATAGTAAACTCATGCTAGAATGGGACAAGGCCATGCAGAAGACAACAAGATTGTAATAGATAGTTTGATAGGTATATAGAAACATCCCAGAGGTACTCCATTGGAAGAGAAAGTGACAAATATAAGAGAATCCATTTAGGGATTTCACATAAAGATAGTAGATCTGGAAACTCACATAATGCCAAGTACCCTGCCAGAGGAAAGGGAGCAATGAGAGAATACAACAATGACAACCATGGAGAGCATTAGAATCTTGGATGAGGAATGCACAAAGCTATATGAAGAGAGTACACAAGTTTGGACTCAATTGTTGGAGAATGAAAATCTACAATGGTTAGAAAAAAGGTTACAAACTACACAGGAGAAGGCATAAAAGATTAAAGATACAATCAACACTCTACCACCAATAGAGAGAATGGATGCAATAGTCGAGAATCGGTATCTACACCAAGAGATAAACAAAAAAAGAGCCAAAAAATAGACTCTCGCGCAGAATCTTGAGCCGCTATAGGAGGAGGCATTTCAGATGAAAGAAGAACTTGCAGTTGCATAAGGCATAGTGAAGCAAGTAGCACAAGAAAGTGACGATAAATTGAAGACCTCTGTTACCGCTTAGACAACAGAGGGGATTTTGACACAAGAGGCACAAGAAAAGGATAAGGTCGCAACTACAAAGGAAAATTTTGAGAAGTTCGTTGCGACGTGGAAGGGAGTGCAACAAAAGGCTTGAGTGACTTGGAATGAGCCACAAATGAGTGGTGGGGGCCTATTGGGACAAGATTTTGGGACCATTTTTGGGAGCTATGCAGTGTGTGCAGAAGAAGGAAAGACAGTTGGTGAACTTTCAGGACCAATGCGTGCAAAGGAAGGAAGATCATTGAAGTCGTTAGGAATTTTGGGTTCATCGACATGGGCTAAGCCCTAATGTAATTGTATAAATATGTGAGGTTTTCGGGGTAGTGAGAAAGATAAGTGTGAGATGAGTGGAAGTATGCAATGTATGTGAGATATGTTATTGTGAAGGGTGATAGAGATAGATAGAGAGTTAGGAGAATGAAAAGAGCATGATGTATAAGAGCATTGCACATATTTTGTAAGAGATGATTCTGAATAATAACATAAGAAGCCAATCGTTGTGGGTGTATCCGATATTGGGTGAACCATGTTAAATATGGTGTCTATTT
Organism: Picea sitchensis; assembly: GCA_010110895.2. NCBI lineage: Eukaryota > Viridiplantae > Streptophyta > Pinopsida > Pinales > Pinaceae > Picea > Picea sitchensis. The sequence continues at coordinate 7,686 of SNQJ01S0041604.1, read as the reverse complement.
GTCTTGATGTGTTTGTTGTTCTGTTTATTGCACACATATGATGTATCTCTTTTATTTTGAATATGTTACACATTCTTATGTTTGTGCACACATGATATAAGGTATAATGAGCTAATGTTAAGTGTAATGGTTATGAGGACTTCCTACCATCCCTTCATCATTGCGGAAACCCGGTTCCTGCAGTCTGCATAGATACCTCGGGTGAGACTTTACCTTCTTGCGGGTGATGTCGAAAGGGTCAATATCTAAGGGTTTTGTTGGTGAAGTAATGTTGAACCCTAGGTCTACCCATTGCTTGCCAACATATACATATACATTATGTTATCCTAAGTTTCCAAAATAAAGGGAACAAATTACATGAAGGGGACAAAAGTTAGTCCCTTATGTGCCAAGTGTCACATGGGGCACAT